>OX422207.1:655931696-656158802 GCA_949130495.1 Sambucus nigra | reverse complement strand
GGGGCCAATGTAACTCGTAGGAACTGACCCCGCAGCCGCGGGACTCCCGGTTTAAGAATACGATGGTAATTTTCATATTTCTAGACTAAAGCTTAAAAACATGGCGTTAGAGGGTGAGAACTCGAAACAACCCCCGAACGTCCCCGTGGGTGGCACCAACACCTCCCACGGGGCCAATGTAACTCGTAGGAACTGAACCCGCTGCCGCGGCACTCCTGGTTTGACAATACGATGGTAATTTGCATATTTCTAGACTAAGGCTTAAAAATATGGCGTTAGAGGTTGAGAACTAGAAATAGCCCCGAACGTCCCCGTGGTTGGCACCAACTCCTCCCACGGGACTAATGTAACTCGTAGGAACTAACCCCGCAGCTGCAGGACTCCCGGTTTTATAATACGATGGTAATTTGCATATTTCTAGACTTAGGCTTAAAAACATGGCGTTAGAGGGTGAGAACTCGAAACAGCCCCCGAACGGCCACATGGGTGGCACCAACACCTCCCACGGGGCCCATGTAACTCGTAGGAACTGACCCCGCAGCCGCGGGACTCCCGGTTTGAGAATACCACGATAATTTGCATATTTCTAGACTTAGGCTTAAAGTATTGGCGTTAGAGGGTGAGAACTCGAAATAGCCCCCGAACGGCCACGTGGGTGGCACCAACACCTCCAACGGGGCCAATGTAACTCGTAGGAACTGATCCCGCAGCGCGGGACTCCCGGTTTGAGAATACGACGGTAATTTGCATATTTCTAGACTTAGGCTTATAAACATGGCACTAAAGGGTGAGAAGTCGAAACAGCCCCCGAACGGCCACGTGGGTGGCACCAACACCTCCCACGGGGCCAATGTAACTCGTAGGAACTGAACCCGCTGCCGCGGCACTCCTGGTTTGACAATACGATGGTAATTTGCATATTTCTAGACTAAGGCTTAAAAACATGGCGTTAGAGGTTGAGAACTAGAAATAGCCCCGAACGTCCCCGTGGTTGGCACCAACTCCTCCCACAGGACCAATGTAACTCGTAGGAACTGACCTCGCAGCTGCAGGACTCCCGGTTTTAGAATACGATGGTAATTTTCATATTTCTAGACTTAGGCTTAAAAACATGGCGTTAGAGGGTGAGAACTCGAAATAGCCCCCGAACGGCCACGTGGGTGGCACCAACACCTCCCACGGGGCCCATGTAACTCGTAGGAACTGACCCCGCAGCCGCGGGACTCACGGTTTGAGAATACCACGGTAATTTGCATATTTCTAGACTTAGGCTTAAAGTATTTGTGTTAGAGGGTGAGAACTCGAAATAGCCCCCGAACGGCCACGTGGGTGGCACCAACACCTACAACGGGGCCAATGTAACTCGTAGGAACTGATCCCGCAGCCGCGGGACTCCCGGTTTGAGAATACGACGGTAATTTGCATATTTCTAGACTTAGGCTTATAAACATGGCGTTAAAGGGTGAGAAGTCGAAACAGCCACCGAACGGGCCACGTGGGTGGCACCAACACCTCCCACGGGGCCAAATGTAACTCGTAGGACCTGACCCCGCAGCCGCGGGACTCCCGGTTCGAGAATATGACAGTAATTTGCATATTTCTAGACTTAGGCTTAAAAATATGGCGTTAGAGAGTGAGAACTCGAAACAGCCCCCGAACGTCCCCGTGGGTGGCAAATACACCTCCCACAGGGCCAATGTTACTCATAGGAACTGACCCCGCAGCCGCGGGACTCCCGATTTGAGAATACGATGGTAATTTTCATATTTTTAGACTTAGGCTTAAAAACATGGCGTTAGAGGCTGAGAACTCAAAACAGCCGCCGAACGTCCCCGTGGGTGCCACCCACGAGGCCAATGTAACTCGTTGGAACTGACCCCGCAGCCGCTGAAATCCCGTATTGAGAATACGATGTTAATTTGCATATTACGTGACTAAGGCTTAAAAACATGGTGTTAGAGGGTGAGAACTCGAAACAGCCCCCGAACGTCCCCGTGGGTGGCACCAACACCTCCCACGGGGCCAATGTAACTCGTAGGAACTGATCCCGTAGCCGCGGGACTCCCGGTTTGAGAATACGATGGTAATTTGTATATTTCTAGACTTAGGCTTAAATACATGGCGTTAGAGGGTGAGAACTCGAAACATCCCCCGAACGACAACGTGGGTGCCACCAACAACTCCCACGGGGCCAATGTAACTCGTAGGAACTGACCCCGCAGCCGCGGGACTCCCGTTTTGAGAATACGACGATAATTTGGATATTTCAAGACTTAGGCAAAAAAACATGGTGTTAGAGGATGAGACCTCGAAACAGCCCCCGAACGGCCACGTGGGGGACACCAACACCTCCCACGGGGCCAATGTAACTCGTAGGAACAGACCCCGCAGCCACGGGAATCCCGGTTTCAGAATACTATGGTAATTTGCATATTTCACGACTAAGGCTTAAAAACATGGCGTTAGTGGGTGAGAACTCGAAAAAGCCCCCGAAAGTCCCCGTGGGTGGCACCAAAACCTCCCACGGGGCCAATGTAACTCGTAGGACCTAACCCCGCAGCCGCGGGACTCCCGGTTTGAGAATAAGATAGTAATTTGCATATTTCTAGACTTAGGCTTAAAAACATGGCGTTAGAAGGTGAGAACTCGAAACAGCCCCCGAACGGCCACTCGGGTGGCCCCAACACCTCCCACGGGGCCAATGTAACTCGTAGGAACTGACCCCGTTGCCGCGGAACTCCCGGTTTGAGAATACGATGGTAATTTGCATATTTCTAGACTTAGGCTTAAAAACATGGCGTTAGAGGGTGAGAACTCGAAACAGTCCCCGAACGTTCCCGTGGGTGGCACCAACACCTCCCAGGGGACCAATGTAACTCGTAGGAACTGACCCCGCAGCCGCGGGACTACCGGTTTGAGAATACGACGGTAATTTGCATATTTCTAGACCTAGGCTTAAAAACATGGCGTTAGAGGGTGAGAACTGGAAACAACCCCTGAACGTCCCCGTGGGTGGCACCAACACCTACCACGGGGCCAATGTAACTCGTAGGAACTGACCCCGCAGCCGCGGGACTCCCGGTTTAAGAATACGATGGTAATTTTCATATTTCTAGACTAAAGCTTAAAAACATGGCGTTAGAGGGTGAGAAGTCGAAACAACCCCCGAACGTCCCCGTGGGTGGCACCAACACCTCCCACGGGGCCAATGTAACTCGTAGGAACTGAACCCGCTGCCGCGCCACTCCTGGTTTGACAATACGATGGTAATTTGTATATTTCTAGACTAAGGCTTAAAAACATGGCATTAGAGGTTGAGAACTAGAAATAGCCCCGAACGTCCCCGTGGTTGGCACCAACTCCTCCCACGGGACCAATGTAACTCGTAGGAACTAACCCCGCAGCTGCAGGACACCCGGTTTTATAATACGATGGTAATTTGCATATTTCTAGACTTAGGCTTAAAAACATGGCGTTAGAGGGTGAGAACTCGAAACAGCCCCCGAACGGCCACGTGGGTGACACCAACACCTCCCACGGGGCCCATGTAACTCGTAGGAACTGACCCCACAGCCGCGGGACTCCCGGTTTGAGAATACCACGATAATTTGCATATTTCTAGACTTAGGCTTAAAGTATTGGCGTTAGAGGGTGAGAACTCGAAATAGCCCCCGAACGGCCACGTGGGTGGCACCAACACCTCCAACGGGGCCAATGTAACTCGTAGGAACTGATCCCGCAGCGCGGGACTCCCGGTTTGAGAATACGACGGTAATTTGCATATTTCTAGACTTAGGCTTATAAACATGGCACTAAAGGGTGAGAAGTCGAAACAGCCCCCGAACGGCCACGTGGGTGGCACCAACACCTCCCACGGGGCCAAATGTAACTCGTCGAACCTGAGCCCGCAGTCGCGGGACTCCCGGTTTGAGAATATGACAGTAATTTGCATATTTCTAGACTTAGTCTTAAAAACATGGCGTTAGAGGGTGAGAACTCGAAACAGCCCCCGAACGGCCACTCGGGTGGCCCCAACACCTCCCACGGGGCCAATGTAACTCGTAGGAACTGACCCCGTTGCCGCGGAACTCCCGGTTTGAGAATACGATGGTAATTTGCATATTTCTAGACTTAGGCTTAAAAACATGGCGTTAGAGGGTGAGAACTCGAAACAGTCCCCGAACGTTCCCGTGGGTGGCACCAACACCTCCCAGGGGACCAATGTAACTCGTTGGAACTGACCCCGCAGCCGTGGGACTACCGGTTTGAGAATACGACGGTAATTTGCATATTTCTAGACCTAGGCTTAAAAACATGGCGTTAGAGGGTGAGAACTGGAAACAACCCCTGAACGTCCCCGTGGGTGGCACCAACACCTCCCACGGGGCCAATGTAACTCGTAGGAACTGACCCCGCAGCCGCGGGACTCCCGGTTTAAGAATACGATGGTAATTTTCATATTTCTAGACTAAAGCTTAAAAACATGGCGTTAGAGGGTGAGAACTCGAAACAACCCCCGAACGTCCCCGTGGGTGGCACCAACACCTCCCACGGGGCCAATGTAACTCGTAGGAACTGAACCCGCTGCCGCGGCACTCCTGGTTTGACAATACGATGGTAATTTGCATATTTCTAGACTAAGGCTTAAAAACATGGCGTTAGAGGTTGAGAACTAGAAATAGCCCCGAACGTCCCCGTGGTTGGCACCAACTCCTCCCACGGGACTAATGTAACTCGTAGGAACTAACCCCGCAGCTGCAGGACTCCCGGTTTTATAATACGATGGTAATTTGCATATTTCTAGACTTAGGCTTAAAAACATGGCGTTAGAGGGTGAGAACTCGAAACAACCCCCGAACGGCCACATGGGTGGCACCAACACCTCCCACGGGGCCCATGTAACTCGTAGGAACTGACCCCGCAGCCGCGGGACTCCCGGTTTGAGAATACCACGATAATTTGCATATTTCTAGACTTAGGCTTAAAGTATTGGCGTTAGAGGGTGAGAACTCGAAATAGCCCCCGAACGGCCACGTGGGTGGCACCAACACCTCCAACGGGGCCAATGTAACTCGTAGGAACTGATCCCGCAGCGCGGGACTCCCGGTTTGAGAATACGACGGTAATTTGCATATTTCTAGACTTAGGCTTATAAACATGGCACTAAAGGGTGAGAAGTCGAAACAGCCCTCGAACGGCCACGTGGGTGGCACCAACACCTCCCACGGGGCCAAATGTAACTCGTCGAACCTGACCCCGCAGTCGCGGGACTCCCGGTTTGAGAATATGACAGTAATTTGCATATTTCTAGACTTAGTCTTAAAAACATGGCGTTAGAGGGTGAGAACTCGAAACAGCCCCCGAACGGCAACTCGGGTGGCCCCAACACCTCCCACGGGGCCAATGTAACTCATAGGAACTGACCCCGTTGCCGCGGAACTCTCTGTTTTAGAATACGATGGTAATTTGCATATTTCTAGACTCAGGCTTAAAAACATGGCGTTAGGGAGTGAGAACTCGAAACAGCCCCCGAACGTTCCCGTGGGTGGCACCAACACCTCCCAGGGGACCAATGTAACTCGTAGGAACTGACCCCGCAGCCGCGGGACTCCCGGTTTGAGAATACGATGGTACTTTGCATATTTCTAGACTTAGGCTTAAAAACATGGCGTTAGAGAGTGAGAACTCGAAAAAGCCCCCGAACGTCCCCGTGGGTGGCAAATACACCTCCCACAGGGCCAATGTTACTCATAGGAACTGACCCCGCAGCCGCGGGACTCCCGATTTGAGAATACGATGGTAATTTTCATATCTCTAGACTTAGGCTTAAAAACATGGCGTTAGAGGCTGAGAACTCAAAACAGCCGCCGAACGTCCCCGTGGGTGGCACCAGCACCTCCCACGAGGCCAATGTAACTCGTAGGAACTGACCCCGCAGCCACAAAAATCCCGTATTGAGAATACGATGTTAATTTGCATATTACATGTCTAAGGCTTAAAAACATGGCGTTAGAGGGTGAGAACTCGAAACAGCCCCCGAATGTCCCCGTGGGTGGCACCAACACCTCCCACGGGGCCAATGTAACTCGTAGGAACAGACCCCGCAGCCACGGGAATCCCGGTTTGAGAATACTACGGTAATTTGCATATTTCCCGACTAAGGCTTAAAAACATGGCGTTAGTGGGTGAGAACTCGAAAAAGCTTCCGAACGTCCCCGTGGGTGGCACCAAAACCTCCCAAGGGGCCAAAGTAACTCGTAGGACCTGACCCCGCAGCCGCGGGACTCCCGGTTTGAGAATACGATAGTAATTTACATATTTCTAGACTTAGGCTTAAAAACATGGCGTTAGAGGGTCCCCGAACGTCCCCATGGGTGACACCAACACCTCCCACGGGACCAATGTAACTTGTAGGAACTGACCCCGCAACCATGGGACTACCGGTTTGCGAATACGACGGTAATTTGCATATTTCTAGACTTAGGCTGAAAAACATGGCGTTAGAGGGTGAGAACTCGAAACAACCCCCGAACGACCACGTGGGTGGCACCAACACCGCCCACGGGGCCACTGTAACTCGTAGGAACTGACCACTCAGTCGCTTCACTCCCGGTTTGAGAATACGACGATAATTTGCATATTTCGAGAATAAGGCTTAAAAACATGGCATTAGAGGGTGAGAACTAAAAATAGCCCCGAACGTCCCCATGGTTGGCACCAACTCCTCCCACATGACCAATGTAACTCGTAGGAACTAACCCCGCAGCCGCGGGACTCCCGGTTTGAGAATACGACGGTAATTTGCATATTTCTTGACTTAGGCTTAAAAACATGGCGTTAGAGGGTGAGAACTCAAAACAGCCCCCGAACGGCCACGTGGGTGGCACCAACACCTCCCACGGGGCCAATGTAACTCGTAGGAATTGACCCCGCCACCGTGGGACTCCCGGTTTGAGAATATGACGGTAATTTGCATATTTCTAGACTTCGGCTTAAAAACATGGCGTTAGAGGGTGAGAACTCGAAACAGCCCCCGAACGGACACGTGGGTGGCACCAACACCTCCCACAGGGCCAATGTAATTCGTACGAACTGACCCTGCAGCCGTGGGACTCCCGGTTTACGAATACGATGGTAATTTTTATATTTCTAGACTTAGGCTTAAAAACATGGCGTTAGAGGATGAGAACTCGAAACAGCCCCCGAACGACCACGTGGGTGGCACCAACACCGCCCACGGTGCCAATGTAACTCTTAGGAATTGACCCCGCAGTCGCTGCACTCTCGGTTTGAGAAGACGACGATAATTTGCATATTTCTAGAATAAGGCTTAAAAACATGGCATTAGAGGGTGAGAACTAGAAGTAGCCCCGAACATCCCCGTGGTTGGCACCAACTCCTCCCACGGGGCCAATGTAACTCGTAGGAACTGACCCCGCAGTCCTGAGAATCCCGGTTTGAGAATACTATGGTAATTTGCATATTTCACGACTAAGGCTTAAAAACATGCCGTTAGAGGGTGAGAACTCGAAACAGCCCCCGAACGGCCACGTGGGTGGCCCCAACACCTCCCACGTCCCACGGGGCCAATGTAACTCGTAGGAACTGACCCCGTTGCCGCGGAACTCCCGGTTTGAGAATACGACAGTAATTTGCATATTTCTAGACATAGGCTTAAAAATATGGCTTCAGAGGGTGAGAACTCGAAACAGCCCCCGAACGGCCACGTGGGTGGCACCAACACCTCCCACGGGGCCAATGTAACTCGTCAGAACTGACCCCGCAGCCGCGGGACTCCTAGTTTGAGAATACGACGATAATTTGCATATTTATAGACTACGGCTTAAAAACATGGCGTTAGAGGGTGAGAACTCGAAACAGCCCCCGAACGGCCACGTGAGTGGCACCAACACCTCCCACGGGATAAATGTAACTCGTTGGAACTGACACCGCAGCCGTGGGACTCCCGATTTGAGAATATGATGGTAATTTGCATATTTATAGACTTAGGCTTAAATACATGGCGCTAGAGGGTGAGAACTCGAAACAGCCCCGGAACGACCACGTGGGTAGCAGCAACACCTCCCATGGGGCCAATGTAACTTGTAGGAACTGACCCCGCAGCCGCGGGACTCCCCATTTAAGAACACGATGGTAATTTGTATATTTCTAGACTAAGGCTTAAAAACATGGCGTTAGAGGGTGAGAACTCGAAACAGCCCCCGAACGTCCCCGTGGGTGGCACCAACACCGCCCACGGGGCCAATGTAACTCGTAGGAATTGACCCCGCTGCCGCGGCACTCCGGGTTTGAGAATACGACGGTAATTTGCATATTTCTAGACTAAGGCTTAAAAACATGGCGTTAGAGGGTGAGAACTAGAAATAGCCCCGAACGTCCCCGTGGTTGGCACCAACTCCTCCCACGGGACCAATGTAACTCGTAGGAACTGACCCAGCGGCCGCGGGACTCCCGATTTGAGAATACAATGGTAATTTGCATATTTCTAGACTTAGGCTTAAAAACATGGCGTTAGAGGGTGAGAACTCAAAACATCCCCCGAACGGCCACGTGGGTGGCACCAACACCTCCCACGGGGCCAATGTAACTCGTAGGGACTGAACCCGCAGCCGCAGGACTCCCTGTTTGACAATACGATGATAATTTTCATATTTCTAGACTTAGGCTTATAAACATGTCGTTAGAGGCTAAGAACTCAAAACAGCTGCCGAACGTGCCCGTGGGTGGCACCAACACCTCCCTCGAGGCCAATGTAACTCGTAGGAATTGACCCCGCAGCCGCGGGAATCCCGGTTTCAGAATACGATGGTAATTTGCGTATTACATGACTAAGGCTTAAAAACACGGCGTTAGATGGTGATAACTCGAAACAACCCCCGAACGTCCCCGTGGGTGGCACCAACACCTCCCACGGGGCCAATGTAACTCGTAGGAACTGACCCCGTAGCCACGGGACTCCCGGTTTGAGAATACGATGGTAATTTGTATATTTCTAGACTCAGGCTTAAAGACATGGCGTTAGAGGGTGAGAACTCGAAACATCCTCCGAACGACCATGTGGGTGCCACCAACAACTCCCACGGGACCAAAGTAACTCGTAGGAACTGACCCCGCAGCCGCGGGACTCCGGGTTTGAGAATACGATGATAATTTGCATATTTCAAGACTTAGGCTTAAAAACATGGCGTTAGAGGGTGAGAACTCGAAACAGCCCCCGAACGGCCACGTGGGTGGCACCAACACCTCCCACGGGGCCAATGTAACTCTTAGGAACTGACCCCGCAGCCACGGGAATCCCAGTTTGAGAATACTACGGTAATTTGCATATTTCACGACTAAGGCTTAAAAACATGGCGTTAGAGGGTGAGAACTCGAAAAAGCCCCCGAACGTCCCCGTGGGTGGCACCAACACCTCCCACGGGGCCAATGTAACTCGTAGGAACTGACCCCGCAGCCGCGGGACTCCAAGTTTGAGAATACGACGGTAATTTGCATATTTCTAAACTTAGGTTTAAAAACATGGCATTAGAGGGTGAGAACTCGAAACAGCCCCCGAACGGCCCCGTGGGTGGCACCAACACCGTCCATGGGGCCAATGTAACTCGTAGGAACTGACCCTGCTACCGCGGCACTCCGGGTTTGAGAATACGACGGTAATTTGCATATTTCTAGACTAAGGCTTAAAAATATGGCGTTAGAGGGTGAGAACTAGAAATAGCCCCGAACGTCCCCGTGGTTGGCACCAACTCCTCCCACAGGACAATTGTAACTCGTAGGAACTGACCCCGCAGCCGCGGGACTCCCGGTTTGAGAATACGACGGTAATTTGCATATTTCTAGCCTAGGCTTAAAAATATGGCGTTAGAGGGTGAGAAATCGAAACAGCCCCCGAACGGCCACGTGGGTGGCACCAACACCTCCCACGGGGCCAATATAACTTGTAGGAACTAACCCCGCAGACGCGGGACTCCCGGTTTGAGAATACGACGATAATTTGAATATTTCTCGACTAAGGCTTAAAAACATGGCATTAGAGGGTGATAACTCGAAACAGCCCCCGAACGTCCCCGTTGGTGGCAAATACACCTCCCACGGGGCCAATGTTACTCATAGGAACTGACCCCGCAGCCGTGGGCTCCCGATTTGAGAATACGACGGTAATTTGCATATTTCTAGACTTAGGCTTAAAAACATGGCGTTAGAGGCTGAGAACTCAAAACAGTCGCCGAACGTCCCCGTGGATGGCACCAACACCTCCCACAAGGCCAATGTAACTCGTAGGAACTGACCCCGCAGCCGCGGGACTCCCGGTTTGATAATACGATGGTAATTTGTATATTTCTAGACTTAGGCTTAAAGACATGGCGTTAGAGGGTGAGAACTCGACACATCCCCCGAACGACCACGTGGGTGCCACCAACAACTCCCACGGTGCCAATGTAACTCGTAGGAACTGACCCCGCAGCCGCGGGACTCTCGTTTTGAGAATACGACGATAATTTGCATATTTCAAGACTTAGGCAAAAAAACATGGCGTTAGAGGGTGAGAACTCGAAACAGCCCCCGAACGGCAACGTGGGTGGCACCAACACCTCCCACGGGGACAATGTAACTCGTAGGAATAGACCCCGCAGCCACGGGAATCCCGGTTTCAAAATACTAAGGTAATTTGCATATTTCACGACTAAGGCTTTAAAACATGGCGTTAGTGGGTGAGAACTTGAAAAAGCCCTCGAACGTCCCCGTGGGTGGCACCAAAACCTCCCACGGGGCCAATGTAACTCGTAGGACCTGACCCCGCAGCCGCGGGACTCCCGGTTTGAGAATACGATAGTAATTTGCATATTTCTAGAATTAGGCTTAAAAACATGGCGATAGAGGGTGAGAACTCGAAACAGCCCCCGAACGTTGCCGTGGGTGGCACCAACACCTCCCAGGGGACCAATGTAACTCGTAGGAACTAACCCCGCAGCCGCGGGACTACCGGTTTGAGAATACGACGGTAATTTGGATATTTCTAGACTTAGGCTTAAAAACATGGCGTTAGAGGGTGAGAACTGGAAACAACCCCCGAACGTCCCCGTGGGTGGCACCAACACCTCCCACGGGGCCAATGTAACTCGTAGGAACTGACCCCGCAGCCGCGGGACTCCCGGTTTAAGAATACGATGGTAATTTGCATATTTCTAGACTAAGGCTTAAAAACATGGCGTTAGAGGGTGAGAACTCGAAACAACCCCCGAACGTCCCCGTGGGTGGCCCCAACACCGCCCATGGGGCGAATGTAACTCGTAGGAACTAAACCCAGTGCCGCGGCACTCCTGATTTGAGAATACGATGGTAATTTGCATATTTCTAGACTAAGGCTTAAAAACATGGCGTTAGAGGTTGAGAACTAGAAATAGCCCCGAACGTCCCCGTGGTTGGCACCAACTCCTCCCACAGGACCAATGTAACTCGTAGGAACTGACCTCGCAGCTGCAGGACTCCCGGTTTTAGAATACGATGGTAATTTTCATATTTCTAGACTTAGGCTTAAAAACATGGCGTTAGAGGGTGAGAACTCGAAATAGCCCCCGAACGGCCACGTGGGTGGCACCAACACCTCCCACGGGGCCCATGTAACTCGTAGGAACTGACCCCGCAGCCGTGGGACTCACGGTTTGAGAATACCACAGTAATTTGCATATTTCTAGACTTAGGCTTAAAGTATTTGTGTTAGAGGGTGAGAACTCGAAATAGCCCCCGAACGGCCACGTGGGTGGCACCAACACCTACAACGGGGCCAATGTAACTCGTAGGAACTGATCCCGCAGCCGCGGGACTCCCGGTTTGAGAATACGACGGTAATTTGCATATTTCTAGACTTAGGCTTATAAACATGGCGTTAAAGGGTGAGAAGTCGAAACAGCCACCGAACGGCCACGTGGGTGGCACCAACACCTCCCACGGGGCCAAATGTAACTCGTAGGACCTGACCCCGCAGCCGCGGGACTCCCGGTTCGAGAATATGACAGTAATTTGCATATTTCTAGACTTAGGCTTAAAAATATGGCGTTAGAGAGTGAGAACTCGAAACAGCCCCCGAACGTCCCCGTGGGTGGCAAATACACCTCCCACAGGGCCAATGTTACTCATAGGAACTGACCCCGCAGCCGCGGGACTCCTGATTTGAGAATACGATGGTAATTTTCATATTTTTAGACTTAGGCTTAAAAACATGGCGTTAGAGGCTGAGAACTCAAAACAGCCGCCGAACGTCCCCGTGGGTGCCACCCACGAGGCCAATGTAACTCGTTGGAACTGACCCCGCAGCCGCTGAAATCCCGTATTGAGAATACGATGTTAATTTGCATATTACGTGACTAAGGCTTAAAAACATGGTGTTAGAGGGTGAGAACTCGAAACAGCCCCCGAACGTCCCCGTGGGTGGCACCAACACCTCCCACGGGGCCAATGTAACTCGTAGGAACTGATCCCGTAGCCGCGGGACTCCCGGTTTGAGAATACGATGGTAATTTGTATATTTCTAGACTTAGGCTTAAATACATGGCGTTAGAGGGTGAGAACTCGAAACATCCCCCGAACGACAACGTGGGTGCCACCAACAACTCCCACGGGGCCAATGTAACTCGTAGGAACTGACCCCGCAGCCGCGGGACTCCCGTTTTGAGAATACGACGATAATTTGGATATTTCAAGACTTAGGCAAAAAAACATGGTGTTAGAGGATGAGACCTCGAAACAGCCCCCGAACGGCCACGTGGGGGACACCAACACCTCCCACGGGGCCAATGTAACTCGTAGGAACAGACCCCGCAGCCACGGGAATCCCGGTTTCAGAATACTATGGTAATTTGCATATTTCACGACTAAGGCTTAAAAACATGGCGTTAGTGGGTGAGAACTCGAAAAAGCCCCCGAAAGTCCCCGTGGGTGGCACCAAAACCTCCCACGGGGCCAATGTAACTCGTAGGACCTAACCCCGCAGCCGCGGGACTCCCGGTTTGAGAATAAGATAGTAATTTGCATATTTCTAGACTTAGGCTTAAAAACATGGCGTTAGAAGGTGAGAACTCGAAACAGCCCCCGAACGGCCACTCGGGTGGCCCCAACACCTCCCACGGGGCCAATGTAACTCGTAGGAACTGACCCCGTTGCCGCGGAACTCCCGGTTTGAGAATACGATGGTAATTTGCATATTTCTAGACTTAGGCTTAAAAACATGGCGTTAGAGGGTGAGAACTCGAAACAGTCCCCGAACGTTCCCGTGGGTGGCACCAACACCTCCCAGGGGACCAATGTAACTCGTAGGAACTGACCCCGCAGCCGCGGGACTACCGGTTTGAGAATACGACGGTAATTTGCATATTTCTAGACCTAGGCTTAAAAACATGGCGTTAGAGGGTGAGAACTGGAAACAACCCCTGAACGTCCCCGTGGGTGGCACCAACACCTCCCACGGGGCCAATGTAACTCGTAGGAACTGACCCCGCAGCCGCGGGACTCCCGGTTTAAGAATACGATGGTAATTTTCATATTTCTAGACTAAAGCTTAAAAACATGGCGTTAGAGGGTGAGAAGTCGAAACAACCCCCGAACGTCCCCGTGGGTGGCACCAACACCTCCCACGGGGCCAATGTAACTCGTAGGAACTGAACCCGCTGCCGCGCCACTCCTGGTTTGACAATACGATGGTAATTTGTATATTTCTAGACTAAGGCTTAAAAACATGGCATTAGAGGTTGAGAACTAGAAATAGCCCCGAACGTCCCCGTGGTTGGCACCAACTCCTCCCACGGGACCAATGTAACTCGTAGGAACTAACCCCGCAGCTGCAGGACACCCGGTTTTATAATACGATGGTAATTTGCATATTTCTAGACTTAGGCTTAAAAACATGGCGTTAGAGGGTGAGAACTCGAAACAGCCCCCGAACGGCCATGTGGGTGACACCAACACCTCCCACGGGGCCCATGTAACTCGTAGGAACTGACCCCACAGCCGCGGGACTCCCGGTTTGAGAATACCACGATAATTTGCATATTTCTAGACTTAGGCTTAAAGTATTGGCGTTAGAGGGTGAGAACTCGAAATAGCCCCCGAACGGCCACGTGGGTGGCACCAACACCTCCAACGGGGCCAATGTAACTCGTAGGAACTGATCCCGCAGCGCGGGACTCCCGGTTTGAGAATACGACGGTAATTTGCATATTTCTAGACTTAGGCTTATAAACATGGCACTAAAGGGTGAGAAGTCGAAACAGCCCCCGAACGGCCACGTGGGTGGCACCAACACCTCCCACGGGGCCAAATGTAACTCGTCGAACCTGAGCCCGCAGTCGCGGGACTCCCGGTTTGAGAATATGACAGTAATTTGCATATTTCTAGACTTAGTCTTAAAAACATGGCGTTAGAGGGTGAGAACTCGAAACAGCCCCCGAACGGCCACTCGGGTGGCCCCAACACCTCCCACGGGGCCAATGTAACTCGTAGGAACTGACCCCGTTGCCGCGGAACTCCCGGTTTGAGAATACGATGGTAATTTGCATATTTCTAGACTTAGGCTTAAAAACATGGCGTTAGAGGGTGAGAACTCGAAACAGTCCCCGAACGTTCCCGTGGGTGGCACCAACACCTCCCAGGGGACCAATGTAACTCGTTGGAACTGACCCCGCAGCCGTGGGACTACCGGTTTGAGAATACGACGGTAATTTGCATATTTCTAGACCTAGGCTTAAAAACATGGCGTTAGAGGGTGAGAACTGGAAACAACCCCTGAACGTCCCCGTGGGTGGCACCAACACCTCCCACGGGGCCAATGTAACTCGTAGGAACTGACCCCGCAGCCGCGGGACTCCCGGTTTAAGAATACGATGGTAATTTTCATATTTCTAGACTAAAGCTTAAAAACATGGCGTTAGAGGGTGAGAACTCGAAACAACCCCCGAACGTCCCCGTGGGTGGCACCAACACCTCCCACGGGGCCAATGTAACTCGTAGGAACTGAACCCGCTGCCGCGGCACTCCTGGTTTGACAATACGATGGTAATTTGCATATTTCTAGACTAAGGCTTAAAAACATGGCGTTAGAGGTTGAGAACTAGAAATAGCCCCGAACGTCCCCGTGGTTGGCACCAACTCCTCCCACGGGACTAATGTAACTCGTAGGAACTAACCCCGCAGCTGCAGGACTCCCGGTTTTATAATACGATGGTAATTTGCATATTTCTAGACTTAGGCTTAAAAACATGGCGTTAGAGGGTGAGAACTCGAAACAGCCCCCGAACGGCCACATGGGTGGCACCAACACCTCCCACGGGGCCCATGTAACTCGTAGGAACTGACCCCGCAGCCGCGGGACTCCCGGTTTGAGAATACCACGATAATTTGCATATTTCTAGACTTAGGCTTAAAGTATTGGCGTTAGAGGGTGAGAACTCGAAATAGCCCCCGAACGGCCACGTGGGTGGCACCAACACCTCCAACGGGGCCAATGTAACTCGTAGGAACTGATCCCGCAGCGCGGGACTCCCGGTTTGAGAATACGACGGTAATTTGCATATTTCTAGACTTAGGCTTATAAACATGGCACTAAAGGGTGAGAAGTCGAAACAGCCCCCGAACGGCCACGTGGGTGGCACCAACACCTCCCACGGGGCCAAATGTAACTCGTCGAACCTGACCCCGCAGTCGCGGGACTCCCGGTTTGAGAATATGACAGTAATTTGCATATTTCTAGACTTAGTCTTAAAAACATGGCGTTAGAGGGTGAGAACTCGAAACAGCCCCCGAACGGCAACTCGGGTGGCCCCAACACCTCCCACGGGGCCAATGTAACTCATAGGAACTGACCCCGTTGCCGCGGAACTCTCTGTTTTAGAATACGATGGTAATTTGCATATTTCTAGACTCAGGCTTAAAAACATGGCGTTAGGGAGTGAGAACTCGAAACAGCCCCCGAACGTTCCCGTGGGTGGCACCAACACCTCCCAGGGGACCAATGTAACTCGTAGGAACTGACCCCGCAGCCGCGGGACTCCCGGTTTGAGAATACGATGGTACTTTGCATATTTCTAGACTTAGGCTTAAAAACATGGCGTTAGAGAGTGAGAACTCGAAAAAGCCCCCGAACGTCCCCGTGGGTGGCAAATACACCTCCCACAGGGCCAATGTTACTCATAGGAACTGACCCCGCAGCCGCGGGACTCCCGATTTGAGAATACGATGGTAATTTTCATATCTCTAGACTTAGGCTTAAAAACATGGCGTTAGAGGCTGAGAACTCAAAACAGCCGCCGAACGTCCCCGTGGGTGGCACCAGCACCTCCCACGAGGCCAATGTAACTCGTAGGAACTGACCCCGCAGCCACAAAAATCCCGTATTGAGAATACGATGTTAATTTGCATATTACATGTCTAAGGCTTAAAAACATGGCGTTAGAGGGTGAGAACTCGAAACAGCCCCCGAATGTCCCCGTGGGTGGCACCAACACCTCCCACGGGGCCAATGTAACTCGTAGGAACAGACCCCGCAGCCACGGGAATCCCGGTTTGAGAATACTACGGTAATTTGCATATTTCCCGACTAAGGCTTAAAAACATGGCGTTAGTGGGTGAGAACTCGAAAAAGCTTCCGAACGTCCCCGTGGGTGGCACCAAAACCTCCCAAGGGGCCAAAGTAACTCGTAGGACCTGACCCCGCAGCCGCGGGACTCCCGGTTTGAGAATACGATAGTAATTTACATATTTCTAGACTTAGGCTTAAAAACATGGCGTTAGAGGGTCCCCGAACGTCCCCATGGGTGACACCAACACCTCCCACGGGACCAATGTAACTTGTAGGAACTGACCCCGCAACCATGGGACTACCGGTTTGCGAATACGACGGTAATTTGCATATTTCTAGACTTAGGCTGAAAAACATGGCGTTAGAGGGTGAGAACTCGAAACAACCCCCGAACGACCACGTGGGTGGCACCAACACCGCCCACGGGGCCACTGTAACTCGTAGGAACTGACCACTCAGTCGCTTCACTCCCGGTTTGAGAATACGACGATAATTTGCATATTTCGAGAATAAGGCTTAAAAACATGGCATTAGAGGGTGAGAACTAAAAATAGCCCCGAACGTCCCCATGGTTGGCACCAACTCCTCCCACATGACCAATGTAACTCGTAGGAACTAACCCCGCAGCCGCGGGACTCCCGGTTTGAGAATACGACGGTAATTTGCATATTTCTTGACTTAGGCTTAAAAACATGGCGTTAGAGGGTGAGAACTCAAAACAGCCCCCGAACGGCCACGTGGGTGGCACCAACACCTCCCACGGGGCCAATGTAACTCGTAGGAATTGACCCCGCCACCGTGGGACTCCCGGTTTGAGAATATGACGGTAATTTGCATATTTCTAGACTTCGGCTTAAAAACATGGCGTTAGAGGGTGAGAACTCGAAACAGCCCCCGAACGGACACGTGGGTGGCACCAACACCTCCCACAGGGCCAATGTAATTCGTACGAACTGACCCTGCAGCCGTGGGACTCCCGGTTTACGAATACGATGGTAATTTTTATATTTCTAGACTTAGGCTTAAAAACATGGCGTTAGAGGATGAGAACTCGAAACAGCCCCCGAACGACCACGTGGGTGGCACCAACACCGCCCACGGTGCCAATGTAACTCTTAGGAATTGACCCCGCAGTCGCTGCACTCTCGGTTTGAGAAGACGACGATAATTTGCATATTTCTAGAATAAGGCTTAAAAACATGGCATTAGAGGGTGAGAACTAGAAGTAGCCCCGAACATCCCCGTGGTTGGCACCAACTCCTCCCACGGGGCCAATGTAACTCGTAGGAACTGACCCCGCAGTCCTGAGAATCCCGGTTTGAGAATACTATGGTAATTTGCATATTTCACGACTAAGGCTTAAAAACATGCCGTTAGAGGGTGAGAACTCGAAACAGCCCCCGAACGGCCACGTGGGTGGCCCCAACACCTCCCACGTCCCACGGGGCCAATGTAACTCGTAGGAACTGACCCCGTTGCCGCGGAACTCCCGGTTTGAGAATACGACAGTAATTTGCATATTTCTAGACATAGGCTTAAAAATATGGCTTCAGAGGGTGAGAACTCGAAACAGCCCCCGAACGGCCACGTGGGTGGCACCAACACCTCCCACGGGGCCAATGTAACTCGTCAGAACTGACCCCGCAGCCGCGGGACTCCTAGTTTGAGAATACGACGATAATTTGCATATTTATAGACTACAGCTTAAAAACATGGCGTTAGAGGGTGAGAACTCGAAACAGCCCCCGAACGGCCACGTGAGTGGCACCAACACCTCCCACGGGATAAATGTAACTCGTTGGAACTGACACCGCAGCCGCGGGACTCCCGATTTGAGAATATGATGGTAATTTGCATATTTATAGACTTAGGCTTAAATACATGGCGCTAGAGGGTGAGAACTCGAAACAGCCCCGGAACGACCACGTGGGTAGCAGCAACACCTCCCATGGGGCCAATGTAACTTGTAGGAACTGACCCCGCAGCCGCGGGACTCCCCATTTAAGAACACGATGGTAATTTGTATATTTCTAGACTAAGGCTTAAAAACATGGCGTTAGAGGGTGAGAACTCGAAACAGCCCCCGAACGTCCCCGTGGGTGGCACCAACACCGCCCACGGGGCCAATGTAACTCGTAGGAATTGACCCCGCTGCCGCGGCACTCCGGGTTTGAGAATACGACGGTAATTTGCATATTTCTAGACTAAGGCTTAAAAACATGGCGTTAGAGGGTGAGAACTAGAAATAGCCCCGAACGTCCCCGTGGTTGGCACCAACTCCTCCCACGGGACCAATGTAACTCGTAGGAACTGACCCAGCGGCCGCGGGACTCCCGATTTGAGAATACAATGGTAATTTGCATATTTCTAGACTTAGGCTTAAAAACATGGCGTTAGAGGGTGAGAACTCAAAACATCCCCCGAACGGCCACGTGGGTGGCACCAACACCTCCCACGGGGCCAATGTAACTCGTAGGGACTGAACCCGCAGCCGCAGGACTCCCTGTTTGACAATACGATGATAATTTTCATATTTCTAGACTTAGGCTTATAAACATGTCGTTAGAGGCTAAGAACTCAAAACAGCTGCCGAACGTGCCCGTGGGTGGCACCAACACCTCCCTCGAGGCCAATGTAACTCGTAGGAATTGACCCCGCAGCCGCGGGAATCCCGGTTTCAGAATACGATGGTAATTTGCATATTACATGACTAAGGCTTAAAAACACGGCGTTAGAGGGTGATAACTCGAAACAACCCCCGAACGTCCCCGTGGGTGGCACCAACACCTCCCACGGGGCCAATGTAACTCGTAGGAACTGACCCCGTAGCCACGGGACTCCCGGTTTGAGAATACGATGGTAATTTGTATATTTCTAGACTCAGGCTTAAAGACATGGCGTTAGAGGGTGAGAACTCGAAACATCCTCCGAACGACCATGTGGGTGCCACCAACAACTCCCACGGGACCAAAGTAACTCGTAGGAACTGACCCCGCAGCCGCGGGACTCCGGGTTTGAGAATACGATGATAATTTGCATATTTCAAGACTTAGGCTTAAAAACATGGCGTTAGAGGGTGAGAACTCGAAACAGCCCCCGAACGGCCACGTGGGTGGCACCAACACCTCCCACGGGGCCAATGTAACTCTTAGGAACTGACCCCGCAGCCACGGGAATCCCAGTTTGAGAATACTACGGTAATTTGCATATTTCACGACTAAGGCTTAAAAACATGGCGTTAGAGGGTGAGAACTCGAAACAGCCCCCGAACGGCCACGTGGGTGGCACCAACAACTCCCACGGGACCAAAGTAACTCGTAGGAACTGACCCCGCAGCCGCGGGACTCCGAGTTTGAGAATACGACGGTAATTTGCATATTTCTAAACTTAGGTTTAAAAACATGGCATTAGAGGGTGAGAACTCGAAACAGCCCCCGAACGGCCCCGTGGGTGGCCCCAACACCGTCCACGGGGCCAATGTAACTCGTAGGAACTGACCCT
The DNA here is from genome assembly GCA_949130495.1 of Sambucus nigra. Taxonomy (NCBI): domain Eukaryota; kingdom Viridiplantae; phylum Streptophyta; class Magnoliopsida; order Dipsacales; family Adoxaceae; genus Sambucus; species Sambucus nigra. The sequence continues at coordinate 656,138,710 of OX422207.1, read as the reverse complement.
GCTACCGCGGCACTCCGGGTTTGAGAATACGACGGTAATTTGCATATTTCTAGACTAAGGCTTAAAAATATGGCGTTAGAGGGTGAGAACTAGAAATAGCCCCGAACGTCCCCGTGGTTGGCACCAACTCCTCCCACAGGACAATTGTAACTCGTAGGAACTGACCCCGCAGCCGCGGGACTCCCGGTTTGAGAATACGACGGTAATTTGCATATTTCTAGCCTAGGCTTAAAAATATGGCGTTAGAGGGTGAGAAATCGAAACAGCCCCCGAACGGCCACCTGGGTGGCACCAACACCTACCACGGGGACAATGTAACTCGTGGGAACTGACCCCACTGCCACGGGACTTCCGGTTTGAGAATAAGATGGTAATTTACATATTTATTGACTTAGGCTTAAAAACATGGCGTTAGAGGGTGAGAATTCAAAACCGCCCCCGAACGTCCACGTGGATGGCACCAACACCTCCCACGGGGCCAATGTAACTCGTAGGAATTGACCCCGCCGCCGCGGGACTCCCGGTTTGAGAATATAACGGTAATTTGCAAATTTCTAGACTTAACCTTAAAAAAATGGCGTTAGAGGGTGAGAACTCGAAAGAGCCCCCGAACGACCCCGTGGTTGGCACCAACACCTCACACGGGGCCAATGTAACTCTTAGGAACTGACCCCGCAGCCGTGGGACTCCCGGTTTGAAAATATGACGGTAATTTGCATATTTCTAGACTTAGGCTTAAAAACATGGCGTTAGAGGGTGAGAACTCAAAACAGCCCCCGAGCGGCCACCTGGGTGGCACGAACACCTCCCACGGGGCCAATGTTACTCGTAGGAATTGACCCCCCCACCGCGGGGCTCCCGGTTTGAGAATATGACAGTAATTTGCATATTTCTAGACATAGGCTTAAAAACATGGCGTTAGAGGGTGAGAACTCGAAACAGCCCCCGAACGGCCACGTGGGTGGCACCAACACCTCCCACGGGGCCAATGTAACTCGTAGGAACTGACCCCGCAGCCGCGGGGCTCCCGGTTTGAGAATACGACTGTAATTTGCATATTTATAGACATAGGATTAAAAACATGGCGTTAGAGGGTCCCCAAACGTCCCCATGGGTGACACCAATACCTCCCACGGGACCAATGTAAATCGTAGGAACTGACCCTGCAGCCGTGGGACTCCCGGTTGGCGAATACGACGGTAATTTATATATTTCTAGACTTAGGCTTAAAAACATGGCATTAGAGGATGAGAACTCGAAACAGCCCCCGAACGACCACGTGGCTGGCACCAACACCGCCCACGGTGCCAATGTAACTCGTAGGAACTGACCCCGCAGTCGCTGCACTCCCGGTTTGAGAATACGACGATAATTTGCATATTTCTAGAATAAGGCTTAAAAACATGGCATTAGAGGGTGAGAACTAGAAGTAGCCCCAAACATCCCCTCGGTTGGTACCAACTCCTCCCACAGGGCCAGTGTAACTCGTAGGAACTGACCCCGCAGCCCCGAGAATCCCGGTTTGAGAATACTACGGTAATTTGCATATTTCACGACTAAGGCTTAAAAACATGGCGTTAGAAAGTGAGAACTCGAAAAAGCCCCCGAACGTCCCCGTGGGTGGCACCAACACATCCCACGGGGCCAATGTAACTCGTAGGATCTGACCCCGCAGCCGCGGGACTCCCGGTTTGAGAATACGACGATAATTTGCATATTTCTAGACTTAGGCTTAAAAACATCGCGTTAGAGGGTGAGAACTCGAAACAGCCCCCGAACGGCCACGTGGGTGGCACCAACACCTCCCACGGGGCCAATGTAACTCGTAGGAACTGACCCCACTTCCAAGGGATTCCCGGTTTAAGAATACGATGATAATTTGCATATTTCTAGACTAAGGCTTAAAAACATGGCGTTAGAGGGTGAGAACTCAAAACAGCCCCCGAACGGCCACGTGGGTGGCACCAACACCTCCCATGGGGCCAATGTAACTCATAGGAATTGACCCCGCCGCAGCAGGGCTCCCAGTTTGAGAATACGACGGTAATTTGCATATTTCTAGACTTAGGCTTAAAAACATCGCATTAGAGGCTGAGAACTCGAAACAGCCCCCTAACGGCCACATGGGTGGCACCAACACCTCCCACGGGGCCAATATAACTCGTAGGAATTGACCCCGCAATCGCGGGGCTCCCGGTTTGAGAATATGATGGTAATTTGCATATTTCTAGACATAGGCTTAAAAACATGGCTTTAGAGGGTGAGAACTCGAAACAGCCCCCGAACGGCCACGTGGGTGGCACCAACACCTCCCACGGGGCGAATGTAACTCGTAGGAACTGACCCCGTAGCCGCGGTACTCCTAGTTTGAGAATACGATGATAATTTGCATATTTCTAGACTAAGGCTTAAAAACATTGCGTTAGAGGGTGAGAACTCGAAACAGCCCCCGAACGGCCACGTGAGTGGCACCAACACCTCCCACGGGATAAATGTAACTCGTAGGAACTGACCCCGCAGCCGCGGGACTCTCGGTTTGAGAATACGATGGTAATTTTCATATTTCTAGACTTAGGCTTAAACACATGGCGCTAGAGGGTGAGAACTCGAAACAGCCCCGGAACGACCACGTGGGTAGCAGCAACACCTCCCACGGGGCCAATGTAACTTGTAGGAACTAAGCCCGCAGCCGCGGGACTCCCGATTTAAGAACACGATGGTAATTTGTATATTTCTAGACTAAGGCTTAAAAACATGGCGTTAGAGGGTGAGAACTCGAAATAGCCCCCGAACGTCCCCGTGGGTGGCACCAACACCGCCCACGGGGCCAATGTAACTCGTAGGAACTGACCCCGCTGCCGCGGAACTTCGGGTTTGAGAATACGACGATAATTTGCATATTTCTAGACTAAGGCTTAAAAACATGGCGTTAGAGGGTGAGAACTAGAAATATCCCCGAACGTCCCCGTGGTTGGCACCAACTCCTCCCACGGGACCAATGTAACTCGTAGGAACTGACCCCGCAGCCGCGGGACTCCCGGTTTGAGAATACGATGGTAATTTGCATATTTCTAGACTTAGGCTTAAAAACATGGCGTTAGACGGTGATAACTCAAAACATCCCCCGAACGGCCATGTGGGTGGCACCAACACCTCCCACGGGGCCAATGAACTCGTAGGGACTGAACCCGCAGCCGCAGGACTCCCTGTTTGACAATACGACGATAATTTTCATATTTCTAGACATAGACTTATAAACATGGCTTTAGAGGCTGAGAACTCAAAACAGGCGCCGAACGTTCCCGTGGGTGGTACCAACACCTCCCACGAGGCCAATGTAACTCGTAGGAACATACCCCGCAGCCGCGGGAATCTCGGTTTGAGAATACGATGGTAATTTGCATATTACATGACTAAGGCTTAAAAACACGACGTTAGAGGGTGAGAACTCGAAACAGCCCCCAAACGTCCCCGTGGGTGACACCAACACCTCCCACGGGGCCAATGTAACTCGTAGGAACTGACCCCGTAGCCGTGGGATTCCCGGTTTGAGAATACGATGGTAATTTGTATATTTATAGACTTAGGCTTAAAAACATGGCGTTAGAGGGTGAGAACTCAAAACAGCCCCCGAACGGCCACGTGGGTGGCACCAACACCTCCCACGGGGCCAATGTAACTCGTAGGAATTGACCCCGCCGCCGCGGGACTCCCGGTTTGAGAATATGATGGTAATTTGCATATTTCTAGACTTAAGATTAAAAACATGGCGTTAGAGGGTGAGAACTCAAAAAAGCCCCCGAACATCCTCGTGGGTGGAACCAAACACCTCCCACGGGGCCAATGTAACTCGTAGGAACTGACCCCGCAACCGTGGGACTCCCGATTTGAGAATATGATGGTAATTTGAATATTTCTAGACTTCGGCTTAAAAACATGGCGTTAGAGGGTGAGAACTCGAAACAGCCCCCGAACGGACACGTGGGTGGCACCAACACCTCCCACAGGGCCAATGTAATTCGTACGAACTGACCCTGCAGCCGTGGGACTCCCGGTTTACGAATACGATGGTAATTTATATATTTCTAGACTTAGGCTTAAAAACATGGCGTTAGAGGATGAGAACTCGAAACAGCCCCCGAACGACCACGTGGGTGGCACCAACACCGCCCACGGTGCCAATGTAACTCGTAGGAATTGACCCCGCAGTCGCTGCACTCTCGGTTTGAGAAGACGACGATAATTTGCATATTTCTAGAATAAGGCTTAAAAACATGGCATTAGAGGGTGAGAACTAGAAGTAGCCCCGAACATCCCCGTGGTTGGCACTAACTCCTCCCACGGGGCCAATGTAACTCGTAGGAACTGACCCCGCAGTCCTGAGAATCCCGGTTTGAGAATACTACGGTAATTTGCATATTTCACGACTAAGGCTTAAAAACATGGTGTTAGAGGGTGAGAACTCGAAACAGCCCCCGAACATCCCTGTGGGTGGCACCAATGCCTTCCACGGGGCCAATGTAACTCGTAGGAACTGACCCCGCAGCCGCGGGACTCCTAGTTTGAGAATACAACGATAATTTGCATATTTCTAGACTAAGGCTTAAAAACATGGCGTTAGAGGGTGAGAACTCGAAACAGCCCCCGAACGGCCACGTGAGTGGCACCAACACCTCCCACGGGATAAATGTAACTCGTAGGAACTGACCCCGCAGCCGCGGGACTCCCGATTTGAGAATATGATGGTAATTTGCATATTTATAGACTTAGGCTTAAAGACATGGTGCTAGAGGGTGAGAACTCGAAACAGCACCGGAACGACCACGTGGGTAGCAGCAACACCTCCCATGGGGCCAATGTAACTTGTAGGAACTGACCCCGCAGCCGCGGGACTCCCAATTTAAGAACACGATGGTAATTTGTATATTTCTAGACTAAGGCTTGAAAACATGGCGTTAGAGGGTGAGAACTCGAAACAGCCCCCGAACGTCCCCGTGGGTGGCACCAACACCGCCCACGGGGCCAATGTAACTCGTAGGAATTGACCCCGCTGCCGCGGCACTCCGGGTTTGAGAATACGACGGTAATTTGCATATTTCTAGACTAAGGCTTAAAAACATGGCGTTAGAGGGTGAGAACTAGAAATAGCCCCGAACGTCCCCGTGGTTGGCACCAACTCCTCCCACGGGACCAAAGTAACTCGTAGGAACTGACCCAGCAGCCGCGGGACTCCCGGTTTGAGAATACAATGGTAATTTGCATATTTCTAGACTTAGGCTTAAAAACATGGCGTTAGAGGGTGAGAACTCAAAACATCCCCCGAACGGCCACGTGGGTGGCACCAACACCTCCCACGGGGCCAATGTAACTCGTAGGGACTGAACCCGCAGCCGCAGGACTCCCTGTTTGACAATACGACGATAATTTTCATATTTCTTGACTTAGGCTTATAAACATGGCGTTAGAGGCTGAGAACTCAAAACAGCCGCCGGACGTGCCCGCGGGTGGCACCAACACCTCCCACGAGGCCAATGTAACTCGTAGGAATTGACCCCGCAGCCGCGGGAATCCCGGATTCATAATACGATGGTAATTTGCATATTACATGACTAAGGCTTAAAAACACGGCGTTGGAAGGTGATAACTCGAAACAACCCCCGAACGTCCCCGTGGGTGGCACCAACACCTCCCACGGGGCCAATGTAACTCGTAGGAACTGACCCCGTAGCCACGGGACTCTCGGTTTGAGAATACGATGGTAATTTGTATATTTCCAGACTCAGGCTTAAAGACATGGCGTTAGAGGGTGAGAACTCGAAACATCCCCCGAACGACCACGTGGGTGCCACCAACAACTCCCACGGGACCAAAGTAACTCGTAGGAACTGACCCCGCAGCCGCGGGACTCCGGGTTTGAGAATACGACGATAATTTGCATATTTTAAGACTTAGGCTTAAAAACATGGCGTTAGAGGGTGAGAACTCGAAACAGCCCCCGAACGGCCACGTGGGTGGCACCAACACCTCCTACGGGGCCAATGTAACTCGTAGGAACTGACCCCGCAGCCACGGGAATCCCGGTTTGAGAATACTACGGTAATTTGCATATTTCACGACTAAGGCTTAAAAACATGGCGTTAGAGGGTGAGAACTCGAAAAAGCCCCCGAACGTCCCCGTGGGTGGCACCAACACCTCCCACGGGGCCAATGTAACTCGTAGGAACTGACCCCGCAGCCGCGGGACTCCAAGTTTGAGAATACGACGGTAATTTGCATATTTCTAGACTTAGGTTTAAAAACATGGCATTAGAGGGTGAGAACTCGAAACAGCCCCCGAACGGCCCCGTGGGTGGCACCAACACCGTCCACGGGGCCAATGTAACTCGTAGGAACTGACCCTGCTACCGCGGCACTCCGGGTTTGAGAATACGACGGTAATTTGCATATTTCTAGACTAAGGCTTAAAAACATGGCGTTAGAGGGTGAGAACTAGAAATAGCCCCGAACGTCCCCGTGGTTGGCACCAACTCCTCCCACGGGACAATTGTAACTCGTAGGAACTGACCCCGCAGCCGCGGGACTCCCGGTTTGAGAATACGACGGTAATTTGCATATTTCTAGCCTAGGCTTAAAAACATGGCGTTAGAGGGTGAGAAATCGAAACAGCCCCCGAACGGCCACCTGGGTGGCATCAACACCTACCACGGGGACAATGTAACTCGTGGGAACTGACCCCACTGCCACGGGACTTCCGGTTTGAGAATAAGATGGTAATTTACATATTTATTGACTTAGGCTTAAAAACATGGCGTTAGAGGGTGAGAATTCAAAACAGCCCCCGAACGTCCACGTGGATAGCACCAACACCTCCCACGGGGCCAATGTAACTCGTAGGAATTGACCCCGCCGCCGCGGGACTCCCGGTTTGAGAATATAACGGTAATTTGCAAATTTCTAGACTTAACCTTAAAAATATGGCGTTAGAGGGTGAGAACTCGAAAGAGCCCCCGAACGACCCCGTGGTTGGCACCAACACCTCACACGGGGCCAATGTAACTCTTAGGAACTGACCCCGCATCCGTGGGACTCCCGGTTTGAAAATATGACGGTAATTTGCATATTTCTAGACTTAGGCTTAAAAACATGGCGTTAGAGGGTGAGAACTCAAAACAGCCCCCGAACGGCCACCTGGGTGGCACGAACACCTCCCACGGGGCCAATGTTACTCGTAGGAATTGACCCCCCCACCGCGGGGCTCCCGGTTTGAAAATATGATGGTAATTTGCATATTTCTAGACATAGACTTAAAAACATGGCGTTAGAGGGTGAGAACTCGAAACAGCCCCCGAACGGCCACGTGGGTGGCACCAACACCTCCCACGGGGCCAATGTAACTCGTAGGAATTGACCCCGTCGCCGCGGGACTCCCGGTTTGAGAATATGATGGTAATTTGCATATTTCTAGACTTAAGATTAAAAACATGGCGTTAGAGGGTGAGAACTCGAAAAAGCCCCCGAACATCCCCGTGGGTGGAACCAAACACCTCCCACGGGGCCAATGTAACTCGTAGGAACTGACCCCGCAACCGTGGGACTCCCGGTTTGAGAATATGACGGTAATTTGCATATTTCTAGACTTCGGCTTAAAAACATGGCGTTAGATGGTGAGAACTCGAAACAGCCCCCGAACGGACACGTGGGTGGCACCAACACCTCCCACAGGGCCAATGTAATTCGTACGAACTGACCCTGCAGCCCTGGGACTCCCGGTTTACGAATATGATGGTAATTTATATATTTCTAGACTTAGGCTTAAAACATGGTGTTAGAGGATGAGAACTCGAAACAGCCCCCGAACGACCACGTGGGTGGCACCAACACCGCCCACGGTGCCAATGTAACTCGTAGGAATTGACCCCGCAGTCGCTGCACTCTCGGTTTGAGAAGACGACGATAATTTGCATATTTCTAGAATAAGGCTTAAAAACATGGCATTAGAGGGTGAGAACTAGAAGTAGCCCCGAACATCCCCGTGGTTGGCACCAACTCCTCCCACGGGGCCAATGTAACTCGTAGGAACTGACCCCGCAGTCCTGAGAATCCCGGTTTGAGAATACTACGGTAATTTGCATATTTCACGACTAAGGCTTAAAAACATGCCGTTAGAGGGTGATAACTCGAAACAGCCCCCGAACGGCCACGTGGGTGGCCCCAACACCTCCCACGGCCCACGGGGCCAATGTAACTCGTAGGAACTGACCTCGTTGTCGCGGAACTCCCGGTTTGAGAATACGACAGTAATTTGCATATTTCTAGACATAGGCTTAAAAATATGGCTTCAGAGGGTGAGAACTCGAAACAGCCCCCGAACGGCCACGTGGGTGGCACCAACACCTCCCACGGGGCCAATGTAACTCGTCGGAACTGACCCCGCAGCCGCGGGACTCCTAGTTTTAGAATACAACGATAATTTGCATATTTTTAGACTAAGGCTTAAAAACATGGCGTTAGAGGGTGAGAACTATAAATAGCCCCGAACGTCCCCGTCGTTGGCACCAACTCCTCCCACGGGACCAATGTAACTCGTGGGAACTGAACTCGCAGTCGGGGGACTCCCGGTTTGAGAATACGACGATAATTTGCATATTTCTAGACTTAGGCTTAAAAACATGGCGTTAGAGGGTGAGAACTCAAAATAGCTCCCGAACGGCCACGTGGGTGGCACCAAAACCTCCCACGGGACCAATGTAACTCGTAGGAACTAACCCCGCAGCCGCGGGACTCCCAGTTTGAGAATACGACGGTAATTTGCATATTTCTAGGCTTAGGCATAAAAAAAAGCGTTAGAGGGTGAGAACTCAAAACAACCCCCGAACGTCTCCGTGGGTGGCACCAACACCTCCCAGGGGACCAATGTAACTCGTAGTAACTGACCCCGCAGCCGCGGGACTCCCAATTTGAGAATACGACGGTAATTTGCATATTTCTAGACTTAGGATTAAAAACAAGGTGTTAGAGGGTGAGAACTGGAAACAGCACCCGAACGGCCACGTGGGAGGCACTAACACCTCCCTCGGGGCCAATGTAACTCGTAGGAACTGACCCCGTAGCCGCGGGACTCTCGGTTTGAGAATACGATGGTAATTTGTATATTTCAAGACGTAGGCTTAAAAACATGGCGTTAGAGGGTGAGAACTCGAAACAGCCCCCGAACGACCACGTGATTGGCACCAACACCTCCCACGGGGCCAATGTAACTCGTAGGAACTGACCCCGCAGCCGCGGGACTCCCGATTTGAGAATATGATGGTAATTTGCATATTTCTAGACTTAGGCTTAAAGTATTGGCGTTAGAGGGTGAGAACTCGAAACCACCCCCGAACGGCCACGTGGGTGGCACCAACACCTCCCACGGGGCCAATGTAACTCGTAGGAACTGATCCCGCAACCGTGGGACTCCCGGTTTTAGAATACGACGGTAATTTGCATATTTCTAGACTTAGTCTTAAAAACATGGCATTAGAGGGTGAGACTCGAAACAGCCCCCGAACGGCCACGTGGGTGGCACTAACACCTCCCACGGGGCCAATGTAACTCGTAGGAACTGACCCCGTAGCCGCGGGACTCCCGGTTTGAGAATACGACGGTAATTTGCATATTTCTAGACTTAGGGTTAAAAACATGGCATTAGAGGGTGAGAACTTGAAACAGCCCCCGAACGGCCACGTGGGTGGCCCCAACACCTCCCACGGGGCCAATGTAACTCGTAGGAACTGACCCCGTCGCCGCGGAACTCCCGGTTTGAGAATAAGATGGTAATTTGCATATTTCTCGACTTAGGCTTAAAAACATGGCGTTAGTGGGTGAGAACTCGAAACAGACCCCGAACGGCCACGTGAGTGTCACCAACACCTCCCACGGGGCCAATGTAACTCGTAGGAACTGACCCCGTAGCCGCGGGACTCCCGGTTTGAGAATACGACGGTAATTTGCATATTTCTAGACTTAGGCTTAAAGTATTGGCGTTAAAGGGTGAGAACTCGAAACAACCCCCGAACGGCCCCGTGGGTGGCCCCAACACCTCCCACGGGGCCAATTTAACTCGTAGGAGCTTACCCTGTCGCCGCGGAACTCCCGGTTTGAGAATAAGATGGTAATTTTCATATTTCTAGACTTAGGCTTAAAAACATGGCGTTAGAGGGTGAGAACTCAAAACAGCCCCCGAACGGCCACGTGGGTGGCACCAACACCTCCCACGGAGCCAATGTAACTCGTAGGAATTGACCCCGCCGCCGCGGAATCCCGGTTTGAGAATATGATGGTAATTTGCATATTTCTAGACTTAGGCTTAAAAACATGGCGTTAGAGGGTGAGAACTCGAAACATCCCCCGAACGGCCACGTGGGTGGCACCAACACCTCCCACGGGGACAATGTAACTCGTAGGAACTAACCCCGCAGCCGCGGGACTCCCAGTTTGAGAATACGACGGTAATTTGAATATTTCTAGGCTTAGGCTTAAAAAAAAGCATTAGAGGGTGAGAACTCAAAACAACCCCCGAACGTCTCCGTGGGTGGCACCAACACCTCCCACGGGACCAATGTAACTCGTAGGAACTGACCCCGCAGCCGCGGGACTCCCGATTTGAGAATACGACGGTAATTTGCATATTTCTAGACTTAGGATTAAAAACAAGGTGTTAGAGGGTGAGAACTGGAAACAGCACCCGAACGGCCACGTGGGAGGCACTAACACCTCCCTCGGGTCCAATGTAACTCGTAGGAACTGACCCCGTAGCCGCGGGACTCTCGGTTTGAGAATACGATGGTAATTTGTATATTTCAAGACTTAGGCTTAAAAACATGGCGTTAGAGGGTGAGAACTCGAAACAGCCCCCGAACGACCACGTGATTGGCACCAACACCTCCCACGGGGCCAATGTAACTCGTAGGAACTGACCCCGCAGCCGCGGGACTCCCGATTTGAGAATACGATGGTAATTTGCATATATCTAGACTTAGGCTTAAAGTATTGGCGTTAGAGGGTGAGAACTCGAAACCACCCCCGAACGGCCACGTGGGTGGCACCAACACCTCCCACGGGGCCAATGTAACTCGTAGGAACTGATCCCGCAACCGTGGGACTCCCGGTTTTAGAATACGACGGTAATTTGCATATTTCTAGACTTAGGCTTAAAAACATAGCGTTAGAGGGTGAGAACTCAAAACAACCCCCGAACGTCCCCGTGGGTGGCACCAACACCTCCCACGGGACAAATGTAACTCGTAGGAACTGACCCCGTAGCCGCAGGACTCCCGATTTGAGAATACGACGGTAATTTGCATATTTCTAGACTAAGGCTTAAAAACATGGCGTTAGAGGGTGAGAACTATAAATAGCCCCGAACGTCCCCATCGTTGGCACCAACATCTCCCACGGGACCAATGTAACTCGTAGGAACTGAACTCGCAGTCGGGGGACTCCCGGTTTGAGAATACGGCGATAATTTGCATATTTCTAGACTTAGGCTTAAAAATATGGCAATAGAGGGTGAGAACTCGAAACATTCCCCGAACGGCCACGTGGGTGGCACCAACACCTCCCACGGGGCCAATGTAACTTGTAGGAATCGACCTCGCTGCCGCGGGGCTCCCGATTTGAGAATACGACGGTAATTTGCATATTTCTAGACATAGGCTTAAAAACATGGCTTTAGAGGGTGAGAACTCAAAACAGCCCCCGAACGTCCCCGTGGGTGGCACCAACACCTCCCACGGGGCCAATGTAACTCGTAGGAACTGACCCCACTACCACGGGACTCCCGGTTTGAGAATACGACGGTAATTTGCATATTTATAGACTTAGGCTTAAAAACATGGCGTTAGAGGGTGAGAACTCAAAACAGCCCCCGAACGGCCACGTGGGTGGCACCAACACCTCCTACGGAGCCAATGTAACTCGTAGGAATTGACCCCGCCGCCGTGGAATCCCGGTTTGAGAATATGATGGTAATTTGCATATTTCTAGACTTAGGCTTAAAAACATGGCGTTAGAGGGTGAGAACTCAAAATAGCTCCCGAACGGCCACGTGGGTGGCACCAAAACCTCCCACGGGACCAATGTAACTCGTAGGAACTAACCCCGCAGCCGCGGGACTCCCAGTTTGAGAATACGACGGTAATTTGCATATTTCTAGGCTTAGGCTTAAAAAAAAGCGTTAGAGGGTGAGAACTCAAAACAACCCCCGAACGTCTCCGTGGGTGGCACCAACACCTCCCACGGGACCAATGTAACTCGTAGGAACTGACCCCGCAGCCGCGGGACTCCCGATTTGAGAAAACGACGGTAATTTGCATATTTCTAGACTTAGGATTAAAAACAAGGTGTTAGAGGGTGAGAACTGGAAACAGCACCCGAACGGCCACGTGGGAGGCACTAACACCTCCCTCGGGGCCAATGTAACTCGTAGGAACTGACCCCGTAGCCGCGGGACTCTCGGTTTGAGAATACGATGGTAATTTGTATATTTCAAGACTTAGGCTTAAAAACATGGCGTTAGAGGGTGAGAACTCGAAACAGCCCCCGAACGACCACGTGATTGGCACCAACACCTCCCACGGGACCAAAGTAACTCGTAGGAACTGACCCAGCAGCCGCGGGACTCCCGGTTTGAGAATACAATGGTAATTTGCATATTTCTAGACTTAGGCTTAAAAACATGGCGTTAGAGGGTGAGAACTCAAAACATCCCCCGAACGGCCACGTGGGTGGCACCAACACCTCCCACGGGTCCAATGTAACTCGTAGGGACTGAACCCGCAGCCGCAGGACTCCCTGTTTGACAATACGATGATAATTTTCATATTTCTAGACTTAGGCTTATAAACATGGCGTTAGAGGCTGAGAACTCAAAACAGCCGCCGAACGTGCCCGTGGGTGGCACCAACACCTCCCACGAGGCCAATGTAACTCGTAGGAATTGACCCCGCAGCCGCGGGAATCCCGGATTCAGAATACGATGGTAATTTGCATATTACATGACTAAGGCTTAAAAACACGGCGTTAGAAGGTGATAACTCGAAACAACCCCCGAACGTCCCCGTGGGTGGCACCAACACCTCCCACGGGGCCAATGTAACTCGTAGGAACTGACCCCGTAGCCACGGGACTCCCGGTTTGAGAATACGATGGTAATTTGTATATTTCTAGACTCAGGCTTAAAGACATGGCGTTAGAGGGTGAGAACTCGAAACATCCCCCGAACGACCACGTGGGTGCCACCAACAACTCCCACGGGACCAAAGTAACTCGTAGGAACTGACCCCGCAGCCGCGGGACTCCGGGTTTGAGAATACGACGATAATTTGCATATTTCAAGACTTAGGCGTAAAAACATGGCGTTAGAGGGTGAGAACTCGAAACAGCCCCCGAACGGCCACGTGGGTGGCACCAACACCTCCCACGGGGCATTGTAACTCGTAGGAACTGACCCCGCAGCCACGGGAATCCCGGTTTGAGAATACTACGGTAATTTGCATATTTCACGACTAAGGCTTAAAAACATGGCGTTAGAGGGTGAGAACTCGAAAAAGCCCCCGAACGTCCCCGTGGGTGGCACCAACACCTCCCACGGGGCCAATGTAACTCGTAGGAACTGACCCCACAGCCGCGGGACTCCAAGTTTGAGAATACGACGGTAATTTGCATATTTCTAGACTTAGGTTTAAAAACATGGCATTAGAGGGTGAGAACTCGAAACAGCCCCCGAACGGCCCCGTGGGTGGCACCAACACCGTCCACGGGGCCAATGTAACTCGTAGGAACTGACCCTGCTACCGCGGCACTCCGGGTTTGAGAATACGACGGTAATTTGCATATTTCTTGACTAAGGCTTAAAAACATGGCGTTAGAGGGTGAGAACTAGAAATAGCCCCGAACGTCCCCGTGGTTGGCACCAACTCCTCCCACAGGACAATTGTAACTCGTAGGAACTGACCCCGCAGCCGCGGGACTCCCGGTTTGAGAATACGACGGTAATTTGCATATTTCTAGCCTAGGCTTAAAAACATGGCGTTAGAGGGTGAGAAATCGAAACAGCCCCCGAATGGCCACCTGGGTGGCACCAACACCTACCACGGGGACAATATAACTCGTGGGAACTGACCCCACTGCCACGGGACTTCCGGTTTGAGAATAAGATGGTAATTTACATATTTATTGACTTAGGCTTAAAAACATGGCGTTAGAGGGTGAGAATTCAAAACAGCCCCCGAACGTCCACGTGGATAGCACCAACACCTCCCACGGGGCCAATGTAACTCGTAGGAATTGACCCCGCCGCCGCGGGACTCCCGGTTTGAGAATATAACGGTAATTTGCAAATTTCTAGACTTAACCTTAAAAACATGGCGTTAGAGGGTGAGAACTCGAAAGAGCCCCCGAACGACCCCGTGGTTGGCACCAACACCTCACACGGGGCCAATGTAACTCTTAGGAACTGACCCCGCATCCGTGGGACTCCCGGTTTGAAAATATGACGGTAATTTGCATATTTCTAGACTTAGGCTTAAAAACATGGCGTTAGAGGGTGAGAACTCAAAACAGCCCCCGAACGGCCACCTGGGTGGCACGAACACCTCCCACGGTGCCAATGTTACTCGTAGGAATTGACCCCCCCACCGCGGGGCTCCCGGTTTGAAAATATGATGGTAATTTGCATATTTCTAGACATAGACTTAAAAACATGGCGTTAGAGGGTGAGAACTCGAAACAGCCCCCGAACGGCCACGTGGTGGCACCAACACCTCCCACGGGGCCAATGTAACTCGTAGGAATTGACCCCGCCGCCGCGGGACTCCCGGTTTGAGAATATGATGGTAATTTGCATATTTCTAGACTTAAGATTAAAAACATGGCATTAGAGGGTGAGAACTCGAAAAAGCCCCCGAACATCCCCGTGGGTGGAACCAAACACCTCCCACGGGGCCAATGTAACTCGTAGGAACTGACCCCGCAACCGTGGGACTCCCGGTTTGAGAATATGACGGTAATTTGCATATTTCTAGACTTTGGCTTAAAAACATAGCGTTAGATGGTGAGAACTCGAAACAGCCCCCGAACGGACACGTGGGTGGCACCAACACCTCCCACAGGGCCAATGTAATTCGTACGAACTGACCCTGCAGCCGTGGGACTCCCGGTTTACGAATATGATGGTAATTTATATATTTCTAGACTTAGGCTTAAAACATGGTGTTAGAGGATGAGAACTCGAAACAGCCTCCGAACGACCACGTGGGTGGCACCAACACCGCCCACGGTGCCAATGTAACTCGTAGGAATTGACCCCGCAGTTGCTGCACTCTCGGTTTGAGAAGACGACGATAATTTGCATATTTCTAGAATAAGGCTTAAAAACATGGCATTAGAGGGTGAGAACTAGAAGTAGCCCCGAACATCCCCGTGGTTGGCACCAACTCCTCCCACGGGGCCAATGTAACTCGTAGGAACTGACCCCGCAGTCCTGAGAATCCCGATTTGAGAATACTACGGTAATTTGCATATTTCACGACTAAGGCTTAAAAACATGCCGTTAGAGGGTGAGAACTCGAAACAGCCCCCGAACGGCCACGTGGGTGGCCCCAACACCTCCCACGGCCCACGGGGCCAATGTAACTCGTAGGAACTGACCCCGTTGTCGCGGAACTCCCGGTTTGAGAATACGACAGTAATTTGCATATTTCTAGACATAGGCTTAAAAATATGGCTTCAGAGGGTGAGAACTCGAAACAGCCCCCGAACGGCCACGTGGGTGGCACCAACACCTCCCACGGGGCCAATGTAACTCGTCGGAACTGACCCCGCAGCCGCGGGACTCCTAGTTTTAGAATACGATGATAATTTGCATATTTCTAGACTAAGGCTTAAAAACATGGCGTTAGAGGGTGAGAACTCGAAACAGCCCCCGAACAGCCACGTGAGTGGCACCAACACCTCCCACGGGATAAATGTAACTCGTAGGAACTGACCCCGCAGCCGCGGGACTCCCGATTTGAGAATATGATGGTAATTTGCATATTTATAGACTTAGGCTTAAAGACATGGCGCTAGAGGGTGAGAACTCGAAACAGCCCCGGAACGACCACGTGGGTAGCAGCAACACCTCCCATGGGGCCAACGTAACTTGTAGGAACTGACCCCGCAGCCGCGGGACTCCCAATTTAAGAACACGATGGTAATTTGTATATTTCTAGACTAAGGCTTAAAAACATGGCGTTAGAGGGTGAGAACTCGAAACAGCCCCCGAACGTCCCCGTGGGTGGCACCAACACCGCCCACGGGGCCAATGTAACTCGTAGGAATTGACCCCGCTGCCGCGGCACTCCGGGTTTGAGAATACGACGGTAATTTGCATATTTCTAGACTAAGGCTTAAAAACATGGCGTTAGAGGGTGAGAACTAGAAATAGCCCCGAACGTCCTCGTGGTTGGCACCAACTCCTACCACGGGACCAATGTAACTCGTAGGAACTGACCAAGCAGCCGCGGGACTCCCGGTTTGAGAATACAATGGTAATTTGCATATTTCTAGACTTAGGCTTAAAAACATGGCGTTAGAGGGTGAGAACTCAAAACATCCCCCGAACGGCCACGTGGGTGGCACCAACACCTCCCACGGGGCCAATGTAACTCGTAGGGACTGAACCCGCAGCCGCAGGACTCCCTGTTTGACAATACGATGATAATTTTCATATTTCTAGACTTAGGCTTATAAACATGGCGTTAGAGGCTGAGAACTCAAAACAGCCGCCGAACGTGCCCGTGGGTGGCACCAACACCTCCCACGAGGCCAATGTAACTCGTAGGAATTGACCCCGCAGCCGCGGGAATCCCGGTTTCAGAATACGATGGTAATTTGCATATTACATGACTAAGGCTTAAAAACACGACGTTAGAGGGTGATAACTCGAAACAACCCCCGAACGTCCCCGTGGGTGGCACCAACACCTCCCACGGGGCCAATGTAACTCGTAGGAACTGACCCCGTAGCCACGGGACTCCCGGTTTGAGAATACGATGGTAATTTGTATATTTCTTGACTCAGGCTTAAAGACATGGCGTTAGAGGGTGAGAACTCGAAACATCCCCCGAACGACCACGTGGGTGCCACCAACAACTCCCACGGGACCAAAGTAACTCGTAGGAACTGACCCCGCAGCCGCGGGACTCCGGGTTTGAGAATACGATGATAATTTGCATATTTCAAGACTTAGGCTTAAAAACATGGCGTTAGAGGGTGAGAACTCGAAACAGCCCCCGAACGGCCACGTGGGTGGCACCAACAACTCCCACGGAGCCAATGTAACTCGTAGGAACTGACCCCGCAGCCACGGGAATTCCGGTTTGAGAATACTACGGTAATTTGCATATTTCACGACTAAGGCTTAAAAACATGGCATTAGAGGGTGAGAACTCGAAAAAGCCTCCGAACGTCCCCGTGGGTGGCACCAACACCTCCCACGGGGCCAATGTAACTCGTAGGAACTGACCCCGCAGCCGCGGGACTCCAAGTTTGAGAATACGACGGTAATTTGCATATTTCTAGACTTAGGTTTAAAAGCATGGCATTAGAGGGTGAGAACTCGAAACAGCCCCCGAACGGCCCCGTGGGTGGCACCAACACCGTCCACGGGGCCAATGTAACTCGTAGGAACTGACCCTGCTACCGCGGCACTCCGGGTTTGAGAATACGACGGTAATTTTCATATTTCTAGACTAAGGCTTAAAAACATGGCGTTAGAGGGTGAGAACTAGAAATAGCCCCGAACGTCCCCGTGGTTGGCACCAACTCCTCCCACGGGACAATTGTAACTCGTAGGAACTGACCCCGCAGCCGCGGGACTCCCGGTTTGAGAATACGACGGTAATTTGCATATTTATAGCCTAGGCTTAAAAACATGGCGTTAGAGGGTGAGAAATCGAAACAGCCCCCGAACGGCCACCTGGGTGGCACCAACACCTACCACGGGGACAATGTAACTCGTGGGAACTGACCCCACTGCCACGGGACTTCCGGTTTGAGAATAAGATGGTAATTTACATATTTATTGACTTAGGCTTAAAAACATGGCGTTAGAGGGTGAGAATTCAAAACAGCCCCCGAACGTCCACGTGGATGGCACCAACACCTCCCACGGGGCCAATGTAACTCGTAGGAATTGACCCCGCCGCCGCGGGACTCCCGGTTTTAGAATATAACGGTAATTTGCAAATTTCTAGACTTAACCTTAAAAACAAGGCGTTAGAGGGTGAGAACTCGAAAGAGCCCCCGGACGACCCCGTGGTTGGCACCAACACCTCACACGGGGCCAATGTAACTCTTAGGAACTGACCCCGCAGTCGTGGGACTCCCGGTTTGAAAATATGACGGTAATTTGCATATTTCTAGACTTAGGCTTAAAAACATGGCGTTAGAGGGTGAGAACTCAAAACAGCCCCCGAACGGCCACCTGGGTGGCACGAACACCTCCCACGGGGCCAATGTTACTCGTAGGAATTGACCCCCCCACCGCGGGGCTCCCGGTTTGAGAATATGACGGTAATTTGCATATTTCTAGACATAGGCTTAAAAACATGGCGTTAGAGGGTGAGAACTCGAAACAGCGCCCAAACGGCCACGTGGGTGGCACCAACACCTCCCACGGGGCCAATGTAACTCGTAGGAATTGACCCCGCAGCCGCAAGGCTCCAGGTTTGATAATATGATGGTAATTTGCATATTTCTAGACATAGGCTTAAAAACATGGCGTTAGAGGGCAAGAACTCGAAACAGCCCCTGAACGTCCCCATGGGTGGCACCAACACCTCCCACGGGACCAATGTAACTCGAAGGAACTAACCCCGCAGCCGCGGGACTCCCGGTTTGAGAATACGACGATAATTTGAATATTTCTAGACTTAGGTTTAAAAACATGGCGTTAGAGGGTGAAAACTCGAAATAGCCCCCGAACGTCCCCGTGGGTGGCACCAACACCCCCCACGGGGCCAATGTAACTTGTAGGAACTTACCCCGAAGTCGCGGCACTCCCGGTTTGAGAATACGACGGTAATTTGCATATTTCTAGAATAAGGCTTAAAAACATGGCATTAGAGGGTGAGAACTAGGAATAGCCCCGAACGTCCCCGTGGTTGGCACCAACTCCTCCCACTGGACAAATGTAACTCGTAGGAACTGACCTCGCAGCCGTGGGACTCCCGGTTTGAGAATACGACGGTAATTTGCATATTTCTTGACTCAGGCATAAAAACATGGCGTTAGAGGGTGAGAACTAAAAAAAGCCCCCGAACGGCCACGTGGGTGGCACCAACACCTCCCACGGGGCCAATGTAACTCGTAGGAATTGACCCCGCCACCGCGGGACTCCCGGTGTGAGAATATGACGGTAATTTACATATTTCTAGACTTAAGCTTAAGAACATGGCGTTAGAGGGTGAGAACTCAAAACAGCCCCAGAAAGGCCACGTGGGTTGCACCAACACCTCCCACGGGACCAATGTAATGCGTAGGAATGGACCCCGTAGCCACGGGACTCCCGATTTGAGAATACGACGATAATTTGCATATTTCAAGACTTAGGCTTAAAAACATGGCATTAGAGGGTGAGAACTCAAAACAACCCCCGAACGTCCCCGTGGGTGGCTCCAACACCGCCCACGGGGCCAATGTAACTCGTAGGAATTGACCACACTGCCGCGGCACTCCGGGTTTGAGAATACGACGGTAATTTGTATATTTCTAGACTAAGGCTTAGAAACATGGCGTTAGAGGGTCAGAAGTAGAAATAGCCCCGAACGTCCCCGTGGTTGGCACCAACTCCTCCCACGGGACCAATGTAATTTGTAGGAACTGTCCCCGCACCCGCGGGACTCCCAGTTTAAAAATACGACAGTAATTTGCATATTTCTAGACTTAGGCTTAAAAACATGGCGTTAGAGGGTGAGAACTCGAAACAGCCCCCGAACGGCCACGTGGGTGGCAAATACACCTCCCACGGGGCCAATGTTACTCGTAGGAACTAACCCCGCAGCCATGGGAATATCGGTTTGAGAATACTAAGGTAATTTGCATACTTCATGACTAAGGCTTAAAAACATGGCGTTAGAGGGTGAGAACTCGAAAAACCCCCGAACGTCCCCGTGGGTGGCACCAACACCTCCCACGGGGCCAATGTAACTCGTAGGAACTGACCCCGCAGCCGCAAGAATCTAGGTTTGAGAATATGACGGTAATTTGCATATTTCTAAACTAAGGCTTAAAAACATGGCGTTAGAGGGTGAGAACTCGAAATAACCCCCGAACGTCCCCGTGGGTGGCACCAACACCGCCCATGGGGCCAATGCAACTCATAGGAACTGACCCCGCTGCCAAGGCACTCTGGGTTTGAGAATACGACGGTAATTTGCATATTTCTAGACATAGGTTTAAAAACATGGCGTTAGAGGGTGAGAACTCGAAACATCCCCAGAACGGCCACGTGGGTGGCACCAACATCTCCCAAGGGACCAATGTAGCTCGTAGGAACTAACCCCGCAGCCGCGGGACTCCCGATTTGAGAATACGACGGTAATTTTCATATTTATAGACTTAGGCTTAAAAACATGGTGTTAGAGGGTGAGAACTCGAAACAGCCCCCGAACGGCCACGTGGGTGGCACCAACAGCTCCCACGGGGCCAATGTAACACGTAGGAACTGACCCCGCAGCCGCGGGACTCCAGATTTAAGAATATGATGGTAATTTGCATATTTCTAGATTGAGGCTTAAAAACATGGCGTTAGAGGGTGAGAACTAGAAATAGCCCCGAACGTCCCCGTGGTTGGCACCACCACCTCCCACGGGGCCAATGTAACTCGTAGGAATTGACCCCGCCGCCGCGGGACTCCCGGTTTGAGAATATGACAGTAATTTGCATATTTCTAGACTTAAGCTTAAAAACATAGCGTTAGAGGGTGAGAACTTGAAACAGCCCAAGAACGGCCACGTGGGTGGCACCAACACCTCCCACGGGGCCAATGTAACTCGTAGGAATTGACCCCGCAGCCGCGGGGCTCCCGGTTTGAGAATACGACGGTAATTTGCATATTTCTAGACATAGCCTTAAAAACAAGGCTTTAGAGGGTGAGAACTCGAAATAGCCCCCGAACGGCCACGTGGGTGGGACCTACACCTCCCACAGGGCCAATGTAACTCGTAGGAGCTGACCCCGCAGCCGCGGGACTCTCGGATTGAGAATACGACGGTAATTTGCATATTTCTAAACTAAGGCTTAAAAATATGGCGTTAGAGGGTGAGAACTCGAAACAGCCCCCGAACGGCCACGTGAGGGGCACCAACACCTCCCACGGGATAAATGTAACTCGTAGGAACTGACCCCGCAACCGCGGGACTCCCGATTTGAGAATACGATGGTAATTTGCATATTTCTAGACTTAGGCTTAAAGACATGGCGCTAGAGGGTGGGAACTCGAAACAGCCCCCGAACGACCACGTGGGTGGCACAAACACCTCCCACGGGGCCAATGTCACTTGTAGGAATTGACCCCGCAGCCGCGGGGCTCTCGATTTGAGAATACGACGGTAATTTGCATATTTCTAGACATAGGCTTAAAAACATGGCTTTAGAGGGTGAGAACTAGAAATAGCCCCCGAACGTCCCCGTGGGTAGCACCAACACCTCCCACGGGACCAATGTAACTCGTCGGAACTGACCCCGCAGCCGCGGGACTATCGGTTTGAGAATACGACGGTAATTTGCTTATTTCTAGACTTAGTCTTAAAAACATGGCGTTAGAGGGTGAGAACTCGAAACAACACCCGAACGGCCACGTGGGTGGCACCAACACCTCCCACGGGACCAATGTAACTCGTAGGAACTGACCCCGCAGCCGCGGGACTACCGGTTTGAGAATACGATGGTAATTTGCATATTTCTAGACTTAGGCTTAAAAACTTGGCGTTAGAGGGTGAGAACTCGAAACAGCCCCCGAACGTCCCTGTGGGTGGCACCAGCACCTCCCACGGGGCTAATGTAAATCGTAGCAACTGACCCCGCAGCTGCAGGACTCCCGATTTAAGAATACAATGTTAATTTGCATATTTCTAGACTAAGGCTTAAAAACATGGCGTTAGAGGGTGAGAACTCGAAACAGCTCCCGAACGTCCCCGTGGGTGGCACCAACACCGTCGACGGGGCCAATGTAAGTCGTAGGAATTGACCCCGCAGTCGCGACACTCCCGGTTTGAGAATACGATGGTAATTTGCATATTTCTAGAATAAGGCTTAAAAACATGGCATTAGAGGGTGAGAACTAGAAATAGCCAAAAACGTCCCCGTGGTTGGCACCAACTCCTCCCACGGGACCAATGTAACTCGTAGGAACTGACCCCACAGTTGCGGGACTCCCGCCTTGAGAATACGACGGTAATTTGCATATTTCTTGACTTAGGCTTAAAAAACATGGCGTTAGAGGGTGAGAATTCAAAACAGCCCCCGAACGGCCACGTGGGTGGCACCAACACCTCCCACGGGGGCAATGTAGCTCGTAGGAATTGACCCCTCCACCGCGGGACTCCCGGTTTGAGAACATGACGGTAATTTTCATATTTCTAGACTTAAGCTTAAAAACATAGCGTTAGAGGGTGAGAACTCGAAACAGCCCCCGAATGACCACGTGGGTGGCACCAACACCTTCCACGGGACCAATGTAACTCGTAGGAACTCACCCCGCAGCCGCGGGACTCCCGGTTTGAGAATACGACGATAATTTCCATATTTCTAGACTTAGGCTTACAAATATGGCGTTAGAGGGTGAGAACTCGAAACAACCCCCGAATGTCCCCGTGGGTGGCACCAACACCTCACACGGGACCAATGTAACTCGTAGGAACTGACCCCGCAGCCGCGGGACTCCCGGTTTGAGAATATGACGATAATTTGCATATTTTAGACTTACGCTTAAAAACATGGCGTTAGAGGGTGAGAGCTCGAAAAAGCCCCCGAACGTCCCCGTGGGTAGCACCAACACCTCCCACTGGGCCAATGTAACTCGTAGGAACTGACCCCGCAGCCACGGGACTCCCGGTTTGAGAATATGACTGTAATTTGCACATGTCTAGACTTAGGCTTAAAAACATGGCGTTAGAGGGTGAGAACTCGAAACAGCCCCCGAACGGCCACGTGGGTGGCACCAACACCTCCCACGGGGCCAATGTAACTTGTAGGAATTGACCCCGCAGCCGCGGGGCTCCCGGTTTGAGAATACGACGGTAATTTGCATATTTTTAGACATAGGTTTAAAAACATGGCTTTAGAGGGTGAGAACTAGAAATAGCCTACGAACGTCCCCGTGGGTGGCACCAACACCTCCCACGGGACCAATGTAACTCGTCAGAACTGACCCCGCAGCCGCGGGCCTACCGGTTTGAGAATACGAAGGTAATTTGCATATTTCTAGACTTAGGCTTAAAAACATGGCGTTAGAGGGTGAGAACTCGAAACAACCCCCGAACGGCCATGTGGGTGGCACCAACACCTCCCACGGGACCAATGTAACTCGTAGGAACTGACCCCGCAGCCGCAGGACTACCGGTTAGAGAATACGACGGTAATTTGCATATTTCTAGACTTAGGCTTAAAAACATGGCGTTAGAGGGTGAGAACTCGAAACAGCCCCCGAACGTCCCTGTGCGTGGCACCAGCACCTCCCGCGGGGCCAATGTAACTTGTAGCAACTGACCCCGCAGCCGCGGGACTCCCGATTTAAGAATACGATGGTAATTTGCATATTTCTAGACTAAGGCTTAAAAACATGGCGTTAGAGGGTGAGAACTCGAAACAGCCCCTGAACGTCCCCGTGGGTGGCACCAACACCACCCACGGGGCCAATGTAACTCGTAAGAATTGACCCCGCAGTCCTGGCACTCCCGGTTTGAGAATACGACGGTAATTTGCATATTTCTAGAATAAGGATTAAAAACATGGCATTAGAGGGTGAGAACTAGAAATAGCCCAAAACGTCCCCGTGGTTGGCACTAACTCCTCCCACAGGACCAATGTAACTCGTAGGAATGGAACCCGCAGCCGCCGGACTCCTGGTTTGAGAATACGACGGTAATTTGCGTATTTCATTACTTAGGCTTAAAAAACATGGCGTTAGAGGGTGAGAATTCAAAACAGCCCCCGAACGGCCACGTGGGTGGCACCAACACCTCCCACGGGGCCAATATAACTCGTAGGAATTGACCCCGCCACCGCGGGACTTCCGGTTTGAGAATATGACGATAATTTTCATATTTCTAGACTTAAGCTTAAAAACATTGGGTTAGAGGCTGAGAACTCAAAACAACCCCCGAATGACCACGTGGGTGGCACCAACACCTTCCACGGGACCAATGTAACTCGTAGGAACTCACCCCGCATCCGCGGGACTCCCGGTTTGAGAATACGATGATAATTTCCATATTTATAGACTTAGGCTTAAAAATATGCCGTTAGAGGGTGAGGACTCGAAATAGCCCCCGAACGTCCCCGTGGGTGGCACCAACACCTCCCACGGGGCCAACGTAACTCGTAGGACTGACCCCGCAGCCACGGGAATCCCGGTTTGAGAATACGATGGTAATTTGCATATTTCTAGACTTAAGCTTAAAGACATAGCGTTAGAGGGTGAGAACTCGCAACAGCCCCGGAACAGCCTCGTGGGTGGCACCAACACCTCCCATGGGACCAATGTAACTCGTAGGAACTGACCCCGCAGCCGTGGGACTCCCGGTTTGAGAATACGATGATAATTTGCA
The DNA here is from genome assembly GCA_949130495.1 of Sambucus nigra. Taxonomy (NCBI): domain Eukaryota; kingdom Viridiplantae; phylum Streptophyta; class Magnoliopsida; order Dipsacales; family Adoxaceae; genus Sambucus; species Sambucus nigra. Next base: position 656,113,856 of record OX422207.1, on the reverse strand, counting down.
TATTTCTAGACTTACGCTTAAAAACATGGCGTTAGAGGGTGAGAGCTCGAAAAAGCCCCCGAACGTCCTCGTGGGTAACACCAACACCTCCCACAGGGCCAATGTAACTCGTAGGAACTGACCCCGCAGCCACGGGACTCCCGGTTTAAGAATATGATGGTAATTGGCATATTTCTAGACTTAGGCTTAAAAACATGGCGTTAGAGGGTGAGAACTCGAAACAGCCCCCGAACGGCCACGTGGGTGGCACCAACACCTCCCACGGGGCCAATGTAACTTGTAGGAATTGACCCCCCCGTCGCGAAACTCCCGGTTTGAGAATACGATGGTAATTTGCATATTTCTATACATAGGTTTAAAAATATGGCTTTAGAGGGTGAGAACTCAAAATAGCCCCCGAACGTCCCCGTGGGTGGCACCAACACCTCCCACGGGACCAATGTAACTCGTCGGAACTGACCCCGTAGGCGCGGGACTCCCGGTTTGAGAATACGACGGTAATTTGCATATTTCTAGACTTAGGCTTAAAAACATGGTGTTAGAGGGTGAGAACTCGAAACAACCCCCGAACGGCCATGTGGGTGGCACCAACACCTCCCACGGGGCCAATGTAACTCGTATGGACTAACCCCGCAGCCGCGGGACTACCCGTTTAAGAATACGATGGTAATTTGTATATTTCTAGACTAGGGCTTAAAAACATGGCGTTAGAGGGTGAGAACTCGAAATAGACCCCGAACGTCGTCGTGGGTCGCACCAACACCGCCCACGATGTAACTCGTAGGAACTGACCCCGCAGCCGCGGCACTCCTGGTTTGAGAATACGACGGTAATTTGCATATTTCTAGACTAAGGCTTAAAAACATGGCGTTAGAGGGTGAGAACTATAAATAGCCCCAAACGTCCCCGTGGTTGGCACCAACTCCTCCCACGGGACCAATGTAACTCGTAGGAACTGACCCGCAGCCGCGGGACTCCCGATTTGAGAATACGACGGTAATTTGCATATTTCTAGACTTAGGCTTAAAAACATAGCTTTAGAGGGTGAGAACTCAAAACAACCCCCGAACGTCCCCGTGGGTGGCACCAACACCTCCCACGGGACAAATGTAACTCGTAGGAACTGACCCCGTAGCCGCAGGACTCCCGATTTGAGAATACGACGGTAATTTGCATATTTCTAGACTAAGGCTTAAAAACATGGCGTTAGAGGGTGAGAACGATAAATAGCCCCGAACGTCCCCGTCGTTGGCACCAACTCCTCCCACGGGACCAATGTAACTCGTAGGAACTGAACTGGCAGTCGGGGGACTCCCGGTTTGAGAATACGACGATAATTTGCATATTTCTAGACTTAGGCTTAAAAATATGGCAATAGAGGGTGAGAACTCGAAACATCCCCCGAACGGCCACGTGGGTGGCACCAACACCTCCCACGGGGCCAATGTAACTTGTAGGAATCGACCTCACTGCCGCGGGGCTCCCGATTTGAGAATACGACGGTAATTTGCATATTTCTAGACATAGGCTTAAAAACATGGCTTTAGAGGGTGAGAACTCAAAACAGCCCCCGAACCTCCCCGTGGGTGGCACCAACACCTCCCACGGGGCCAATGTAACTCGTAGGAACTGACCCCACTACCACGGGACTCCCGGTTTGAGAATACGACGGTAATTTGCATATTTATAGACTTAGGCTTAAAAACATGGCGTTAGAGGGTGAGAACTCAAAACAGCCCCCGAACGGCCACGTGGGTGGCACCAACACCTCCCACGGAGCCAATGTAACTCGTAGGAATTGACCCCGCCGCCGCGGAATCCCGGTTTGAGAATATGATGGTAATTTGCATATTTCTAGACTTAGGCTTAAAAACATGGCGTTAGAGGGTGAGAACTCAAAACAGCTCCCGAACGGCCACGTGGGTGGCACCAACACCTCCCACGGGGATAATGTAACTCGTAGGAATTGACCCCGCAACCGCGGGACTCCCGGTTTGAGAATATGATGGTAATTTGCATGTTTCTAGACTTAAGCTTAAAAACATAGCGTTAGAGGGTGAGAACTCGAAACATCCCCCGAACGGCCACGTGGGTTGCACCAACACCTCCCACGGGGACAATGTAACTCGTAGGAACTAACCCCGCAGCCGCGGGACTCCCAGTTTGAGAATACGACGGTAATTTGCATATTTCTAGGCTTAGGCTTAAAAAAAAGCGTTAGAGGGTGAGAACTCAAAACAACCCCCGAACGTCTCCGTGGGTGGCACCAACACCTCCCACGGGACCAATGTAACTCGTAGGAACTGACCCCGCAGCCGCGGGACTCCCGATTTGAGAATACGACGGTAATTTGCATATTTCTAGACTTAGGATTAAAAACAAGGTGTTAGAGGGCGAGAACTGGAAACAGCACCCGAACGGCCACGTGGGAGGCACTAACACCTCCCTCGGGGCCAATGTAACTCGTAGGAACTGACTCCGTAGCCGCGGGACTCTCGGTTTGAGAATACGATGGTAATTTGTATATTTCAAGACTTAGGCTTAAAAACATGGCGTTAGAGGGTGAGAACTCGAAACAGCCCCCGAACGACCACGTGATTGGCACCAACACCTCCCACGGGGCCGATGTAACTCGTAGGAACTGACCCCGCAGCCACGGGACTCCCGATTTGAGAATACGATGGTAATTTGCATATTTCTAGACTTAGGCTTAAAGTATTGGCGTTAGAGGGTGAGAACTCGAAACCACCCCCGAACGGCCACGTGGGTGGCACCAACACCTCCCACGGGGCCAATGTAACTCGTAGGAATTGATCCCGCAACCGTGGGACTCCCGGTTTTAGAATACGACGGTAATTTGCATATTTCTAGACTTAGTCTTAAAAACATGGCGTTAGAGGGTGAGACTCGAAACAGCCCCCGAACGGCCACGTGGGTGGCACTAACACCTCCCACGGGGCCAATGTAACTCGTAGGAACTGACCCCGTAGCCGCGGGACTCCCGGTTTGAGAATACGACGGTAATTTGCATATTTCTAGACTTAGGCTTAAAAACATGGCATTAGAGGGTGAGAACTTGAAAGAGCCCCCGAACGGCCACGTGGGTGGCCCCAACACCTCCCACGGGGCCAATGTAACTCGTAGGAACTGACCCCGTCGCCGCGGAACTCCCGGTTTGAGAATAAGATGGTAATTTGCATATTTCTCGACTTAGGCTTAAAAACATGGCGTTAGAGGGTGAGAACTCGAAACAGACCCCGAACGGCCACGTGAGTGGCACCAACACCTCCCATGGGGCCAATGTAACTCGTAGGAACTGACCCCGTAGCCGCGGGACTCCCGGTTTGAGAATACGACGGTAATTTGCATATTTCTAGACTTAGGGTTAAAGTATTGGCGTTAAAGGGTGAGAACTCGAAACAACCCCCGAACGGCCCCGTGGGTGGACCCAACACCTCCCACGGGGCCAATTTAACTCGTAGGAGCTGACCCCGTCGCCGCGGAACTCCCGGTTTGAGAATAAGATGGTAATTTTCATATTTCTAGACTTAGGCTTAAAAACACGGCGTTAGAGGATGAGAACTCGAAACAGCCCCCGAACGGCCACGTGGGTGGGACCAACACCTCCCACGGGGCCAAAGTAACTCGTAGGAGCTGACCCCGCAGCCGCGGGACTCTCGGATTGAGAATACGACGGTAATTTGCATATTTCTAGACTTAGGCTTAAAAACACGACGTTAGAGGGTGAGAACTCGAAACAGCCCCCGAACGGCCACGTGGGTGGCCCCAACACCTCCCACGGGGCCAATGTAACTCGTAGGAACTGACCCCATCGTCGCGGAACTCCCGGTTTGAGAATACGATGGTAAATTGCATATTTCTAGACATAGGCTTAAAAGCATGGCGTTAGAGGGTGAGAACTCGAAAACGCCCCCGAAAGTCCCCGTGGGTGGCACCATCACCTCCCACGGGGCCAATGTAACTCGTAGGAACTGACCCCGCAGCCACGAGACTCCCGGTTTAAGAATACGATGGTAATTTTCATATTTCTAGACTTAGGCTTAAAAACATGGCATTAGAGGGAGAGAACTCGAAACAGCCCCCGAACGTCCCCGTGGGTGGCACATACACCTCCCACGGGGCCAATGTTACTCATAGGAACTGCCCCCGCAACCGCTAGACTCCCGATTTGAGAATACGACGGTAATTTGTATATTTCGAGACTTAGGCTTAAAAACATGGCGTTAGAGGGTGAGAACTCGAAACAGCCACCGAACGTCCCTATGGGTGGCACCAACACCTCCCACGAGACCAATGTAACTCGTAGGAACTGACCCCGCAGCTGCGGGACTCCCGGTTTGAGAATATGACGGTAATTTGCATATTTCGAGACTTAGGCTTAAAAAGAAGGCGTTAAAGGATGAGAACTCGAAATAGCACCCGAACGGCCACGTGAGTGGCACCAACACCTCCCACGGGGCCAATGTAACTCGTAGGAACTGACCCCGCAGCCGCGGGACTCTCGGTTTGAGAATACGACGGTAATTTGCATATTTCTAGACTTAGGCTTGAAGACATGGCGTTAGAGGGTGAGAACTCGAAACAGCCCCCGAACGACCACGTGGCTTGCACCAACACCTTCCACGGGGCCGATGTAACTCGTAGGAACTGACCCCGCAGCCGCGGGACTCCCGATTTGAGAATACGACGGTAATTTTCATATTTCATGACTTAGACTTAAAAACATGGCGTTAGAGGCTGAGAACTCGAAACAGCCACCGAACGTCCCGGTGGGTGGCACCAACACCTCCCACGAGGCCAATGTAACTCGTAGGAACTGACCCCGCAGCCGCGGGAATCCCGATTTGAGAATACGATGGTAATTTGCATATTACATGACTAAGGCTTAAAAACATGGCGTTAGAGGATGAGAACTCGAAACAGCCCCCAAACGGCCACATGGGTGGCTCCAACACCTCCCACGGGGTCATTGTAACTCGTAGGAACTGACCCCTTCGCCACGGAACTCCCGATTTGAGAATACGACGGTAAGTTGCATATTTCTAGACATATGCTTACAAAAAAAATGTTAGAGGGTGAGAACTCGAAACAGCCCCCGAACGTCCCCGTGGGTGGCACCAACACCTCCCACGGGACCAATGTAACTCGTAGGAACTGACCCCGCTGCCGCAGGACTCTCGGTTTGAGAATACGATGGTAATTTGCATATTTCTAGACCTAGGCTTAAAAACATGGCATTAGAGGGTGAGAACTCAAAACATCCCCTGAACGTCCCCGTGGGAGGCACATACACCTCCCACGGGGCCAATGTTAATCATAGGAACTGACCCCGCAGCCGCGGGACTCCCGATTTGAAAATACGATGGTAATTTGCATATTTCTAGACTTAGGCTTAAAAACATGGCGATAGAGGGTGAGAACTCGAAACAGCCACCGAACGTCCTTGTGGGTGGCACCAACACCTCCCACGGGACCAATGTAACTCGTAGGAACTGACCCCGCAGCCGCGGGACTCCAGGTTTGAGAATACGACAGTAATTTGCATATTTTTAGACTTAGGCTTAAAAACATTGCGTTAGAGGATGATAACTCGAAACAGCCCGCGAAAGGCCACGTGAGTGGCACCAACACCTCCGGCGGGGCCAATTTAGCTCGTAGGAACTGACCCCGCAGCTGCGGGACTCCTGGTTTGAGAATACGACGGTAATTTGCATATTTCTAGACTTAGGCTTAAAGACATGGCGTTAGAGGGTGAGAACTCAAAATAGCCCCCGAACGACCACGTGGGTGGCACCAAAACCTCCCACGGGGCCAATGTAACTCGTAGGAACTGACCCCGCAGCCACGGGACTCCCGGTTTAACAATATGATGGTAATTTGCATATTTCTAGACTTACGCTTAAAAACATGGCGTTAGAGGGTGAGAGCTCGAAAAAGCCCCCGAACGTCCCCGTGGGTAACACCAACACCTCCCACAGGGCCAATGTAACTCGTAGGAACTGACCCCGCAGCCACGGGACTCCCGGTTTAAGAATATGATGGTAATTTGCATATTTCTAGACTTAGGCTTAAAAACATGGCGTTAGAGGGTGAGAACTCGAAACAGCCCCCGAACGGCCACGTGGGTGGCAGCAACACCTCCCACGGGGCCAATGTAACTTGTAGGAATTGACCCCCCCGCCGCGGAACTCCCGGTTTGAGAATACGATGGTAATTTGCATATTTCTATACATAGGTTTAAAAATATGGCTTTAGAGGGTGAGAACTCAAAATAGCCCCCGAACGTCCCCGTGGGTGGCACCAACACCTCCCACGGGACCAATGTAACTCGTCGGAACTGACCCCGTAGGCGCGGGACTCCCGGTTTGAGAATACGACGGTAATTTGCATATTTCTAGACTTAGGCTTAAAAACATGGCGTTAGAGGGTGAGAACTCGAAACAACCCCCGAACGGCCATGTGGGTGGCACCAACACCTCCCACGGGGCCAATGTAACTCGTATGGACTAACCCCGCAGCCGCGGGACTACCCGTTTAAGAATACGATGGTAATTTGTATATTTCTAGACTAGGGCTTAAAAACATGGCGTTAGAGGGTGAGAACTCGAAATAGCCCCCGAACGTCCCCGTGGGTCACACCAACACCGCCCACGATGTAACTCGTAGGAACTGACCCCGCAGCCGCGGCACTCCTGGTTTGAGAATACGACGGTAATTTGCATATTTCTAGACTAAGGCTTAAAAACATGGCGTTAGAGGGTGAGAACTATAAATAGCCCCAAACGTCCCCGTGGTTGGCACCAACTCCTCCCACGGGACCAATGTAACTCGTAGGAACTGACCCGCAGCCGCGGGACTCCCGGTTTGAGAATACGACGGTAATTTGCATATTTCTAGACTTAGGCTTAAAAACATAGCGTTAGAGGGTGAGAACTCAAAACAACCCCCGAACGTCCCCGTGGGTGGCACCAACACCTCCCACGGGACAAATGTAACTCGTAGGAACTGACCCCGTAGCCGCAGGACTCCCGATTTGAGAATACGACGGTAATTTGCATATTTCTAGACTAAGGCTTAAAAACATGGCGTTAGAGGGTGAGAACGATAAATAGCCCCGAACGTCCCCGTCGTTGGCACCAACTCCTCCCACGGGACCAATGTAACTCGTAGGAACTGAACTGGCAGTCGGGGGACTCCCGGTTTGAGAATACGACGATAATTTGCATATTTCTAGACTTAGGCTTAAAAATATGGCAATAGAGGGTGAGAACTCGAAACATCCCCCGAACGGCCACGTGGGTGGCACCAACACCTCCCACGGGGCCAATGTAACTTGTAGGAATCGACTTCGCTGCCGCGGGGCTCCCGATTTGAGAATACGACGGTAATTTGCATATTTCTAGACATAGGCTTAAAAACATGGCTTTAGAGGGTGAGAACTCAAAACAGCCCCCGAACGTCCCCGTGCGTGGCACCAACACCTCCCACGGGGCCAATGTAACTCGTAGGAACTGACCCCACTACCACGGGACTCCCGGTTTGAGAATACGACGGTAATTTGCATATTTATAGACTTAGGCTTAAAAACATGGCGTTAGAGGGTGAGAACTCAAAACAGCCCCCGAACGGCCACGTGGGTGGCACCAACACCTCCTACGGAGCCAATGTAACTCGTAGGAATTGACCCCGCCGCCGCGGAATCCCGGTTTGAGAATATGATGGTAATTTGCATATTTCTAGACTTAGGCTTAAAAACATGGCGTTAGAGGGTGAGAACTCAAAATAGCTCCCGAACGGCCACGTGGGTGGCACCAAAACCTCCCACGGGACCAATGTAACTCGTAGGAACTAACCCCGCAGCCGCGGGACTCCCAGTTTGAGAATACGACGGTAATTTGCATATTTCTAGGCTTAGAATTAAAAAAAAAGCGTTAGAGGGTGAGAACTCAAAACAACCCCCGAACGTCTCCGTGGGTGGCACCAACACCTCCCACGGGACCAATGTTACTCGTAGGAACTGACCCCGCAGCCGCGGGACTCCCGATTTGAGAATACGACGGTAATTTGCATATTTCTAGACTTATAATTAAAAACAAGGTGTTAGAGGGTGAGAACTGGAAACAGCACCCGAACGGCCACGTGGGAGGCACTAACACCTCCCTCGGGGCCAATGTAACTCGTAGGAACTGACCCCGCAGCCGCGGGACTCCCGATTTGAGAATACGATGGTAATTTGCATATTTCTAGACTTAGGCTTAAAGTATTGGCGTTAGAGGGTGAGAACTCGAAACCACCCCCGAACTGCCACGTGGGTGGCACCAACACCTCCCACGGGGCCAATGTAACTCGTAGGAACTGATCCCGCAACCGTGGGACTCCCAGTTTTAGAATACGACGGTAATTTGCATATATCTAGACTTAGTCTTAAAAACATGGCGTTAGAGGGTGAGACTCGAAACAGCCCCCGAACGGCCACGTGGGTGGCACTAACACCTCCCACGGGGCCAATGTAACTCGTAGGAACTGACCCCGTAGCCGCGGGACTCCCGGTTTGAGAATACGACGGTAATTTGCATATTTCTAGACTTAGGGTTAAAAACATGGCATTAGAGGGTGAGAACTTGAAACAGCCCCCGAATGGCCACGTGGGTGGCCCCAACACCTCCCACGGGGCCAATGTAACTCGTAGGAACTGACCCCGTTGCCGCGAAACTCCCGGTTTGAGAATAAGATTGTAATTTGCATATTTCTCGACTTAGGCTTAAAAATATGGCGTTTGTGGGTGAGAACTCGAAACAGACCCCGAACGGCCACGTGAGTGGCACCAACACCTCCCACGGGGCCAATGTAACTCGTAGGAACTGACCCCGTAGCCGCGGGACTCCCGGTTTGAGAATACGACGGTAATTTGCATATTTCTAGACTTAGGCTTAAAGTATTGGCGTTAAAGGGTGAGAACTCGAAACAACTCCCGAACGGCCCCGTGGGTGGCCCCAACACCTCCCACGGGGCCAATTTAACTCGTAGGAACTTACCCCGTCGCCGCGGAACTCCCGGTTTGAGAATAAGATGGTAATTTTCATATTTCTAGACTTAGGCTTAAAAACATGGCGTTAGAGGGTGAGAACTCAAAACAGCCCCCGAACGGCCACGTGGGTGGCACCAACACCTCCCACGGAGCCAATGTAACTCGTAGGAATTGACCCCGCCGCCGCGGAATCCCGGTTTGAGAATATGATGGTAATTTGCATATTTCTAGACTTAGGCTTAAAAACATGGCGTTAGAGGGTGAGAACTCGAAACATCCCCCGAACGGCCACGTGGGTGGCACCAACACCTCCCACGGGGACAATGTAACTCGTAGGAACTAACCCCGCAGCCGCGGGACTCCCAGTTTGAGAATACGACGGTAATTTGAATATTTCTAGGCTTAGGCTTAAAAAAAAGCATTAGAGGGTGAGAACTCAAAACAACCCCCGAACGTCTCCGTGGGTGGCACCAACACCTCCCACGGGACCAATGTAACTCGTAGGAACTGACCCCGCAGCCGCGGGACTCCCGATTTGAGAATACGACGGTAATTTGCATATTTCTAGACTTAGGATTAAAAACAAGGTGTTAGAGGGTGAGAACTGGAAACAGCACCCGAACGGCCACGTGGGAGGCACTAACACCTCCCTCGGGGCCAATGTAACTCGTAGGAACTGACCCCGTAGCCGCGGGACTCTCGGTTTGAGAATACGATGGTAATTTGTATATTTCAAGACTTAGGCTTAAAAACATGGCGTTAGAGGGTGAGAACTCGAAACAGCCCCCGAACGACCACGTGATTGGCACCAACACCTACCACGGGGCCAATGTAACTCGTAGGAACTGACCCCGCAGCCGCGGGACTCCCGATTTGAAAATATGATGGTAATTTGCATATATCTAGACTTAGGCTTAAAGTATTGGCGTTAGAGGGTGAGAACTCGAAACCACCCCCGAACGGCCACGTGGGTGGCACCAACACCTCCCACGGGGCCAATGTAACTCGTAGGAACTGATCCCGCAACCGTGGGACTCCCGGTTTTAGAATACGACGGTAATTTGCATATTTCTAGACTTAGTCTTAAAAACATGGCGTTAGAGGGTGAGACTCGAAACAGCCCCCGAACGGCCACGTGGGTGGCACTAACACCTCCCACGGGGCCAATGTAACTCGTAGGAACTGACCCCGTAGCCGCGGGACTCCCGGTTTGAGAATACGACGGTAATTTGCATATTTCTAGACTTAGGGTTAAAAACATGGCATTAGAGGGTGAGAACTTGAAACAGCCCCCGAACGGCCACGTGGGTGGCCCCAACACCTCCCACGGGGCCAATGTAACTCGTAGGAACTGACCCCATCACCGCGGAACTCCCGGTTTGAGAATAAGATGGTAATTTGCATATTTCTCGACTTAGGCTTAAAAACATGGCGTTAGTGGGTGAGAACTCGAAACAGACCCCGAACGGCCACGTGAGTGGCACCAACACCTCCCACGGGGCCAATGTAACTCGTAGGAACTGACCCCGTAGCCGCGGGACTCCCGGTTTGAGAATACGATGGTAATTTGGATATTTCTAGACTTAGGCATAAAGTATTGGCGTTAAAGGGTGAGAACTCGAAACAACCCCCGAACGGCCCCGTGGGTGGCCCCAACACCTCCCACGGGGCCAATTTAACTCGTAGGAGCTGACCCCGTCGCCGCGGAACTCCCGGTTTCAGAATAAGATGGTAATTTTCATATTTCTAGACTTAGGCTTAAAAACATGGCGTTAGAGGATGAGAACTCGAAACAGCCCCCGAACGGCCACGTGGGTGGGACCAACACCTCCCACGTGGCCAAAGTAACTCGTAGGAGCTGACCCCGCAGCCGCGGGACTCTCGGATTGAGAATACGACGGTAATTTGCATATTTTTAGACTTAGGCTTAAAAACACGGCGTTAGAGGGTGTGAACTCGAAACAGCCCCCGAACGGCCACGTGGGTGGCCCCAACACCTCCCACGGGGCCAATGTAACTCGTAGGAACTGACCCCATCGTCGTGGGACTCCCGGTTTGAGAATACGATGGTAAATTGCATATTTCTAAACATAGGCTTAAAAGCATGGCGTTAGAGGGTGAGAACTCGAAAAAGCCCCCGAAGGTCCCCGTGGGTGGCACCATCACCTCCCACGGGACCAATGTAACTCGTAGGAACTGACCCCGCAGCCACGAGACTCCCGGTTTGAGAATACGATGGTAATTTTCATATTTCTAGACTTAGGCTTAAAAACATGGCATTAGAGGGAGAGAACTCGAAACAGCCCCCGAACGTCCCCGTGGGTGGCACATACACCTCCCACGGGGCCAATGTTACTCATAGGAACTGCCCCCGCAACCGCTGGACTCCCGATTTGAGAATACGACGGTAATTTGTATATTTCGAGACTTAGGCTTAAAAACATGGCGTTAGAGGGTGAGAACTCGAAACAGCCACCGAACGTCCCTATGGGTGGCACCAACACCTCCCACGAGACCAATGTAACTCGTAGGAACTGACCCCGCAGCCGCGGGACTCCCGGTTTGAGAATATGACGGTAATTTGCATATTTCGAGACTTAGGCTTAAAAAGAAGGCGTTAAAGGATGAGAACTCGAAATAGCCCCCGAACGGCCACGTGAGTGGCACCAACACCTCCCATGGGGCCAATGTAACTCGTAGGAACTGACCCCGCAGCCGCGGGACTCCCGATTTGAGCATACGACAGTAATTTTCATATTTCATGACTTAGGCTTAAAAACATGGCATTAGAGGCTGAGAACTCGAAACAGCCGCCGAATGTCCCGGTGGGTGGCACCAACACCTCCCACGAGGCCAATGTAACTCGTAGGAACTGACCCCGCAGCCGCGGGAATCCCGATTTGAGAATATGACGGTAATTTGTATATTACATGACTAAGGCTTAAAAACATGGCGTTAGAGGATGAGAACTCGAAACAGCCCCCAAACGGCCACATGGGTGGCTCCAACACCTCCCACGGGGTCAATGTAACACGTAGGAACTGACCCCTTCGCCACGGAACTCCCGGTTTGAGAATACGACGGTAATTTGCATATTTCTAGACCTATGCTTAAAAACATGGCGTTAGAGGGTGAGCACTCGAAACAGCCCCTGAACGTCCCCGTGGGTGGCACCAACACCTCCCACGGGACCAATGTAACTCGTAGGAACTGACCCCGCTGCCGCGGGACTCTCGGTTTGAGAATACGATGGTAATTTGCATATTTCTAGACCTAGGCTTAAAAACATGGCGTTAGAGGGTGAGAACTCAAAACATCCCCCGAACGTCCCCGTGGGAGGCACATACACCTCCCACGGGGCCAATGTTAATCATAGGAACTGACCCCGCAGCCGCGGGACTCCCGATTTGGAAATACGATGGTAATTTGCATATTTCTAGACTTAGGCTTAAAAACATGGCGATAGAGGGTGAGAACTCGAAACAGCCACCGAACGTCCCTGTGGGTGGCACCAACACCTCCCACGGGACCAATGTAACTCGTAGGAACTGACCCCGCAGCCGCGGGACTCCAGGTTTGAGAATACGACAGTAATTTGCATATTTTTAGACTTAGGCTTAAAAACATTGCGTTAGAGGATGATAACTCGAAACAGCCCGCGAAAGGCCACGTGAGTGGCACCAACACCTCCCACGGGGCCAATGTAACTCATAGGAACTAACCCCGCAGCCGCAGGAATCCCGATTTGAGAATACGACGGTAATTTTCATATTTCTAGACAAAGGCTTAAAAACATGGCGTTAGAGGCTGAGAACTCAAAATAGCCCCCGAACGACCACGTGGGTGGCACCAAAACCTCCCACGGGGCCAATGTAACTCGTAGGAACTAACCCCGCAGCCGCAGGAATCCCGATTTGAGAATACCACGGTAATTTTCATATTTCTAGACAAAGGCTTAAAAACATGGCGTTAGAGGCTGAGAACTCGAAATAGCTGCCGAACGTCCCCGTGGGTGGCACCAACACGTCCCACGAGGCCAATGTAACTCGTAGGAACTGACCCCGCAGCCACGGGAAACCCGGTTTGAGAATACGATGATAATTTGCATATTTCACGACTAAGGCTTAAAAACATGGGGTTAAAGGGTGAGAACTAGAAATAGCCCCGAACGTCCCCAGGGTTGGCACCAACTCCTCCAACGGGACCAATATAACTCGTAGGAACTGACCCCGCAGCCACGGGACTCCCGGTTTGATAATACGACGGTAATTTGCATATTTATAGACTTAGGCTTAAAAACATGGCGTTATAGGGTGAGAACTCGAAACAGCCCCCGAATGGCCACGAGGGTGGCACCAACACCTCCCACGGGGCTAATGTAACTCGTAGGAACTGACCCCACCGCTGCGGGACTCCCGATTTGAGAATACGACGGTAATTTGCATATTTCTAAACTTAGGCTTAAAAACATGGCGTTAGAGGGTGAGAACTCGAAACAGCCCCCGAACGGCCACGTGGGAGGCACAAACACCTCCCACGGGGCCAATGTAACTCGTAGGAATTGACCCCGCCGCCGCGGGACTCCCGGTTTGAGAATACGATGGTAATTTGCATATTTCTAGACTTAATCTTAAAAACATGGCGTTAGAGGGTGAGAACTCGAAACAGCCCCCGAACGACCACGTGGGTGGCACCAACGCCTCCTACGGGACCAATGTAACTCGTAGGAACTGACCCCGTAGCAGCGGGACTACCTATTTGAGAATACGACGGTAATTTGGATATTTCTAGACTTAGACATAAAGACATGGTGATAGAGGGTGAGAACTCAAAACAGCCCCCGAACGTCCCTGTGGGTGGCACCAACACCTCCCAAGGGACCAATGTAACTCGTAGGAACTGACCCCGCAGTCGCGGGACTCCCGTTTTGAGAATACGACGGTCATTTGTATATTTCTAGACTTAGGATTAAAAACATGGCGTTAGAGGTGGAGAACTCGAAACAGCCACCGAACGGCCACCTGGGTGGCACCAACCCCTCCCACGGGGCCAATGTAACTCGTAGGAATTGACCCCGCAGCCGCGGGGCTCCCGGTTTTAGAATACGATGGTTATTTGCATATTTCTTTACATAGGCTTAAAAACATGGCGTTAGAGGGTGAGAACTCAAAACAGCCCCCGAACGTCCCCGTGGGTGGCACCATCACCTCCCACGGAACCAATGTAACTCGTAGGAACTGACCCCGCAGCCGCGGGACTCCTGGTTTGAGAATACGACGATAATTTGCATATTTCTAGACTTAGGCTTAAAAACATGGTGTTTGAGGGTGAGAACTCTAAACAGCCCCAGAACGTTCCTGTGGGTGGTACCAACACCTCCCACGGGGCCAATGTAACTCGTAGGAACTGACCTCGCAGCCGCGGGACTCCCGGTATAAGAATACGATGGTAATTTGCATATTTCTAGACTAAGGCTTAGAAACATGGCGTTAGAGGGTGAGAACTAGAAATAGCCCCGAACGTCCCCGTGGTTGGCACCAACTCCTCCCACGGGACCGATGTAACTCATAGGAACTGACCCCGCACCCGCGGGACTCCCGGTTTGAGAATACGACGGTAATTTGCATATTTCTATACTTAGGCTTAAAAAGATGGCGTTAGAGGGTGAGAACTCGAAACAGCCCCCGAACGGCCACGTGGGTGGCACCAACACCTCCCACGGGGCCAATGTAACTCGTAGGAACTGACCCCGCTGCAGCGGGACTCCCGGTTTGAGAATACGACGGTAATTTGCATATTTCTAGACTTAGGCTTTAAAACATGGCGTTAGAGGGTGAGAACTCGAAACAGCCCGCGAACGGCCACGTGGGTGGCACCAACACCTCCCACGGAGCCAATGTAACTCGTAGGAATTGACCCGCCGCCGCGGGACTCCCGGTTTGAGAATACGATTGTAATTTCCATATTTCTTGACTTAAGCTTAAAAACATGGAGTTAGAGGGTGAGAACTCAAAACAGCCCCCGAACGGCCACGTGGGTAGCACCAACGCCTCCCACGGGACGAATGTAACTCTTAGGAACTGACCCCGAAGCCGTGGGACTCCCTATTTGAGAATACGAAGGTAATTTCCATATTTCTAGTCTTAGACATAAAGACATGGCGATAGAGGGTGAGAACTCAAAATAGCCCCCGAACATCCCCGTGGGTGGCACCAACACCTCCCACGGGACCAATGTAACTCGTAGGAACTGACCCTGCAGCCGCGGGACTCCCGATTTGAGAATACGACGGTAATTTGCATAATTCTAGACTTAGGCTTAAAATCATGGCGTTTGAGGGTGAGAACTCGAAACAGTTCCCGAACGTCCCTGTGGGTGGCACCAACAGCTCCCACGGGACCAATGTAACTCGTATGAACTGACCACGCAGCTGCGGGACTCCCGGTTTGGGAATATGACGATAATTTGCATATTTCTAGACTTAGCTTAAAAACATGGCATTAGAGGGTGAGAAGTCGAAACAAACCCCGAACGGCCACGTGAATGGCACGAACACGTCCCACAGGGCCAATGTAACTCGTAGGAACTGACCCCGCAGCCGCGGGACTCCAGGTTTGAGAATACGACGGTAATTTCCATATTTCTAGAATTAGGCATAAAAACATGGCGTTAGAGGGTGAGAACTCGAAACATCCCCTGAACGTCCCAGTGGGTGGCACTAACACCTCCCACGTGGCCAATGCAACTCGTAGGATCTGACCCCGCAGCCGCGGCACTCCCGGTTTGAGAATACGAAGGTAATTTGCATATTTCTAGATTAAGGCTTAAAAACATGGCGTTAGAGGGTGAGAACTAGAAATAGCGCCGAGCGTCCCCAGGGTTGGCACCAACTCCTCCAACGGGACCAATGTAACTCGTAGGAACTGACCTCGCAGCCGCGGGGATAATACGACGGTAATTTGCATATTTATAGACTTAGGCTTAAAAGCATGGCGTTATAGGGTGAGAACTCAAAACATCCCCCGAACGGCCACGTGGGTGGCACCAACACCTCCCACGGAGCCAATGTAACTCGTAGGAACTGACCCCGCTGCTGCAGGACTCCCGGTTTGAGAATACGACGGTAATTTGCATACTTCTAAACTTAGGCTTTAAAACATGGCGTTAGAGGATGAGAACTCAAAACAGTCCCCGAACGGCCACGTGGGAGGCACCAACACCTCCCACGGGGCCAATCTAACTCGTAGGAATTGAACCCGTGCCACGGGACTCTCAGTTTGAGAATACGATGGTATTTTGCATATTTCTAGATTTAAGCTTAAAAACATGGCGTTAGAGGGTGAGAACTCGAAACAGCCCCCGAACGTCCCCGTGGGTGGCACCAACGCCTCCCACGGGACCAATGTAACTCGTAGGAACTGACCCCGCAGCCGCGGGACTCCCTATTTGAGAATACGACGGTAATTTGCATATTTATAGACTTAGGCTTAAAAACATGGCGTTTGAGGGTGAGAACTCGAAACAGCCCCAGAACGTTCCCGTGGGTGGCACCAACACCTCCCACGGGGCCAATGTAACTCGTAGGAACTGACCCCGCAGCCGCGGGACTCCCATTTTGAGAATACGACGGTCATTTGTATATTTCTAGACTTAGGATTAAAAACATGGCGTTAGAGGTGGAGAACTCAAAACAACCACCGAACGGCCACCTGGGTGGCACCAACACCTCCCACGGGGCCAATGTAACTCGTAGGAATTGACCCCGCAGCCGCGGGGCTCCCGGTTTTAGAATACGATGGTTATTTGCATATTTCTTTACATAGGCTTAAAAACATGGCGTTAGAGGGTGAGAACTCAAAACAGCTCCCGAACGTCCCCGTGGGTGGAACCATCACCTCCCACGGAACCAATGTAACTCGTAGGAACTGACCCCGCAGCCGCGGGACTCCTGGTTTGAGAATACGACGATAATTTGCATATTTCTAGACTTAGGCTTAAAAACATGGTGTTTGAGGGTGAGAACTCTAAACAGCCCCAGAACGTTCCTGTGGGTGGTACCAACACCTCCCATGGGGCCAATGTAACTCGTAGGAACTGACCTCGCAGCCGCGGGACTCCCGGTTTAAGAATACGATGGTAATTTGCATATTTCTAGACTAAGGCTTAGAAACATGGCGTTAGAGGGTGAGAACTAGAAATAGCCCCGAACGTCCCCGTGGTTGGCACCAACTCCTCCCACGGGACCGATGTAACTCATAGGAACTGACCCCGCACCCGCGGGACTCCCGGTTTGAGAATACGACGGTAATTTGCATATTTCTATACTTAGGCTTAAAAACATGGCGTTAGAGGGTGAGAACTCGAAACAGCCCCTGAACGGCCACGTGGGTGGCACCAACACCTCCCACGGGGCCAATGTAACTCGTAGGAACTGACCCCGCTGCAGCGGGACTCCCGGTTTGAGAATACGACGATAATTTGCATATTTCTAGACTTAGGCTTTAAAACATGGCGTTAGAGGGTGAGAACTCGAAACAGCCCGCGAACGGCCACGTGGGTGGCACCAACACCTCCCACGGAGCCAATGTAACTCGTAGGAATTGACCCTCCGCCGCGGGACTCCCGGTTTGAGAATACGATGGTAATTTCCATATTTCTTGACTTAAGCTTAAAAACATGCACTTAGAGGGTGAGAACTCAAAACAGCCCCCGAACGGCCACGTGGGTAGCATCAACGCCTCCCACGGGACGAATGTAACTCTTAGGAACTGACCCCGAAGCCGTGGGACTCCCTATTTGAGAATACGAAGGTAATTTGCATATTTCTAGTCTTAGACATAAAGACATGGCGTTAGAGGGTGAGAACTCAAAACAGCCCCCGAACATCCCCGTGGGTGGCACCAACACCTCCCACGGGACCAATGTAACTCGTAGGAACTGACCCTGCAGCCGCGGGACTCCCGATTTGAGAATACGACGGTAATTTGCATAATTCTAGACTTAGGCTTAAAATCATGGCGTTTGAGGGTGAGAACTCGAAACAGTTCCCGAACGTCCCTGTGGGTGGCACCAACAGCTCCCACGGGACCAATGTAACTCGTATGAACTGACCACGCAGCTGCGGGACTCCCGGTTTGGGAATATGACCATAATTTGCATATTTCTAGACTTAGCTTAAAAACATGGCATTAGAGGGTGAGAACTCAAAACAAACCCCGAACGGCCACGTGAATGGCACGAACACGTCCCACAGGGCCAATGTAACTCGTAGGAACTGACCCCGCAGCCGCGGGACTCCAGGTTTGAGAATACGACGGTAATTTCCATATTTCTAGAATTAGGCATAAAAACATGGCGTTAGAGGGTGAGAACTCGAAACATCCCCTGAACGTCCCAGTGGGTGGCACTAACACCTCCCACGTGGCCAATGCAACTCGTAGGATCTGACCCCGCAGCCGCGGCACTCCCGGTTTGAGAATACGAAGGTAATTTGCATATTTCTAGATTAAGGCTTAAAAACATGGCGTTAGAGGGTGAGAACTAGAAATAGCCCCGAGCGTCCCCAGGGTTGGCACCAACTCCTCCAACGGGACCAATGTAACTCGTAGGAACTGACCTCGCAGCCGCGGGGATAATACGACGGTAATTTGCATATTTATAGACTTAGGCTTAAAAGCATGGCGTTATAGGGTGAGAACTCAAAACATCCCACGAACGGCCACGTGGGTGGCACCAACACCTCCCACGGAGCCAATGTAACTCGTAGGAACTGACCCCGCTGCTGCAGGACTCCCGGTTTGAGAATACGACGGTAATTTGCATACTTCTAAACTTAGGCTTTAAAACATGGCGTTAGAGGATGAGAACTCAAAACAGTCCCCGAACGGCCACGTGGGAGGCACCAACACCTCCCACGGGGCCAATCTAACTCGTAGGAATTGAACCCGTGCCACGGGACTCTCAGTTTGAGAATACGATGGTATTTTGCATATTTCTAGACTTAAGCTTAAAAACATGGCGTTAGAGGGTGAGAACTCGAAACAGCCCCCGAACGTCCCCGTGGGTGGCACCAACGCCTCCCACGGGACCAATGTAACTCGTAGGAACTGACCCCGCAGCCGCGGGACTCCCTATTTGAGAATACGACGGTAATTTGCATATTTATAGACTTAGGCTTAAAAACATGGCGTTTGAGGGTGAGAACTCGAAACAGCCCCAGAACGTTCCCGTGGGTGGCACCAACACCTCCCACGGGGCCAATGTAACTCGTAGGAACTGACCCCGCAGCCGCGGGACTCCCATTTTGAGAATACGACGGTCATTTGTATATTTCTAGACTTAGGATTAAAAACATGGCGTTAGAGGTGGAGAACTCAAAACAACCACCGAACGGCCACCTGGGTGGCACCAACACCTCCCACGGGGCCAATGTAACTCGTAGGAATTGACCCCGCAGCCGCGGGGCTCCCGGTTTTAGAATACGATGGTTATTTGCATATTTCTTTACATAGGCTTAAAAACATGGCGTTAGAGGGTGAGAACTCAAAACAGCCCCCGAACGTCCCCGTGGGTGGAACCATCACCTCCCACGGAACCAATGTAACTCGTAGGAACTGACCCCGCAGCCGCGGGACTCCTGGTTTGAGAATACGACGATAATTTGCATATTTCTAGACTTAGGCTTAAAAACATGGTGTTTGAGGGTGAGAACTCTAAACAGCCCCAGAACGTTCCTGTGGGTGGTACCAACACCTCCCATGGGGCCAATGTAACTCGTAGGAACTGACCTCGCAGCCGCGGGACTCCCGGTTTAAGAATACGATGGTAATTTGCATATTTCTAGACTAAGGCTTAGAAACATGGCGTTAGAGGGTGAGAACTAGAAATAGCCCCGAACGTCCCCGTGGTTGGCACCAACTCCTCCCACGGGACCGATGTAACTCATAGGAACTGACCCCGCACCCGCGGGACTCCCGGTTTGAGAATACGACGGTAATTTGCATATTTCTATACTTAGGCTTAAAAACATGGCGTTAGAGGGTGAGAACTCGAAACAGCCCCTGAACGGCCACGTGGGTGGCACCAACACCTCCCACGGGGCCAATGTAACTCGTAGGAACTGACCCCGCTGCAGCGGGACTCCCGGTTTGAGAATACGACGGTAATTTGCATATTTCTAGACTTAGGCTTTAAAACATGGTGTTAGAGGGTGAGAACTCGAAACAGCCCGCGAACGGCCACGTGGGTGGCACCAACACCTCCCACGGAGCCAATGTAACTCGTAGGAATTGACCCTCTGCCACGGGACTCCCGGTTTGAGAATACGATGGTAATTTCCATATTTCTTGACTTAAGCTTAAAAACATGGACTTAGAGGGTGAGAACTCAAAACAGCCCCCGAACGGCCACGTGGGTAGCATCAACGCCTCCCACGGGACGAATGTAACTCTTAGGAACTGACCCCGAAGCCGTGGGACTCCCTATTTGAGAATACGAAGGTAATTTGCATATTTCTAGTCTTAGACATAAAGACATGGCGTTAGAGGGTGAGAACTCAAAACAGCCCCCGAACATCCCCGTGGGTGGCACCAACACCTCCCACGGGACCAATGTAACTCGTAGGAACTGACCCTGCAGCCGCGGGACTCCCGATTTGAGAATACGACGGTAATTTGCATAATTCTAGACTTAGGCTTAAAATCATGGCGTTTGAGGGTGAGAACTCGAAACAGTTCCCGAACGTCCCTGTGGGTGGCACCAACAGCTCCCACGGGACCAATGTAACTCGTATGAACTGACCACGCAGCTGCGGGACTCCCGGTTTGGGAATATGACCATAATTTGCATATTTCTAGACTTAGCTTAAAAACATGGCATTAGAGGGTGAGAACTCAAAACAAACCCCGAACGCCCACGTGAGTGGCACGAACACGTCCCACAGGGCCAATGTAACTCGTAGGAACTGACCCCGCAGCCGCGGGACTCCAGGTTTGAGAATACGACGGTAATTTCCATATTTCTAGAATTAGGCTTAGAAACATGGCGTTAGAGGGTGAGAACTCGAAACATCCCCTGAACGTCCCAGTGGGTGGCACTAACACCTCCCACGTGGCCAATGCAACTCGTAGGAACTGACCCCGCAGCCGCGGCACTCCCGGTTTGAGAATACGAAGGTAATTTGCATATTTCTAGATTAAGGATTAAAAACATGGCGTTAGAGGGTGAGAACTAGAAATAGCCCCGAACGTCCCCAGGGTTGGCACCAACTCCTCCAACGGGACCAATGTAACTCGTAGGAACTGACCTCGCAGCCGCGGGGATAATACGACGGTAATTTGCATATTTATAGACTTAGGCTTAAAAGCATGGCGTTATAGGGTGGGAACTCAAAACATCCCCCGAACGGCCACGTGGGTGGCACCAACACCTCCCACGGGGCCAATGTAACTCGTAGGAACTGACCCCGCTGCTGCGGGACTCCCGGTTTGAGAATACGACGGTAATTTGCATACTTCTAAACTTAGGCTTTAAAACATGGCGTTAGAGGATGAGAACTCAAAACAGTCCCCGAACGGCCACGTGGGAGGCACCAACACCTCCCACGGGGCCAATCTAACTCGTAGGAATTGAACCCGTGCCACGGGACTCTCGGTTTGAGAATACGATGGTATTTTGCATATTTCTAGACTTAAGCTTAAAAACATGGCGTTAGAGGGTGAGAACTCGAAACAGCCCCCGAACGTCCCCGTGGGTGGCACCAACGCCTCCCACGGGACCAATGTAACTCGTAGGAACTGACCCCGCAGCCGCGGGACTCCCTATTTGAGAATACGACGGTAATTTGCATATTTATAAACTTAGGCTTAAAAACATGGCGTTTGAGGGTGAGAACTTAAAACAGCCCCAGAACGTTCCCGTGGGTGGCACCAACACCTCCCACGGAGCCAATGTAACTCGTAGGAACTGACCCCGCAGCCGCGGGACTCCCGGTTTAAGAACACGATGGTAATTTGCATATTTCTAGACTAAGGCTTAAAAATATGGCGGTAGAGGGTGAGAACTAGAAATAGCCCTGAACGTCCCCGTGGTTGGCACCAACTCCTCCCACGGGACCAATGTAACTCGTAGGAACTGACCCCGCAGCCGCGGGACTCCCGGTTTGAGAATACGACGGTAATTTGCATATTTATAAACTTAGGCTTAAAAACATGGCGTTTGAGGGTGAGAACTTAAAACAGCCCCAGAACGTTCCCGTGGGTGGCACCAACACCTCCCACGGAGCCAATGTAACTCGTAGGAACTGACCCTGCAGCCGCGGGACTCCCGGTTTAAGAACACGATGGTAATTTGCATATTTCTAGACTAAGGCTTAAAAATATGGCGTTAGAGGGTGAGAACTAGAAATAGCCCTGAACGTCCCCGTGGTTGGCACCAACTCCTCCCACGGGACCAATGTAACTCGTAGGAACTGACCCCGCAGCCGCGGGACTCCCGGTTTGAGAATACGACGGTAATTTGCATATTTCTAGACTTAGGCTTAAAAACATGGAGTTAGAGGGTGAGAACTCAAAACTGCTCCCGAACGGCCACGTGGGTGGCACCAACACCTCCCACGGGGCCAATGTAACTCATAGGAACTGACCCCGCTGCAGCGGGACTCCCGGTTTCAGAATATGACGGTAATTTGCATATTTCTAGACTTAGGCTTTAAAACATGGCGTTAGAGGGTGAGCACTCGAAACAGCCCGCGAACGGCCACGTGGGTGGCACCAACACCTCCCACGGAGCCAATGTCACTCGTAGGAATTGACCCCGCCGCCGTGGGACTCCCGGTTTGAGAATACGATGGTAATTTGCATATTTCTAGACTTAAGCTTAAAAACATGGCGTTAGATGGTGAGAACTCAAAACAGCCCCGGAACGGCCACGTGGGTAGCACCAACGCCTCCCACGGGACCAATGTAACTCCTAGGAACTGACCCCGCAGCCGTGGGACCCCCTATTTGAGAATACGAAGGTAATTTGCATATTTCTAGTCTTAGGCATAAAGACATGGCGTTAGAGGGTGAGAACTCGAAACAGCCCCCGAACATCCCCGTGGGTGGCACCAACACCTCCCACGGGACCAATGTAACACGTAGGAACTGACCCCGCTGCCGCGGGACTCCCGATTTGAGAATACGACGGTAATTTGCATAATTCTAGACTTAGGCTTAAAATCATGGCGTTTGAGGGTGAGAACTCGAAACAGCCCCCGAACGTCCCTGTGGGTGGCACCAAGACCTCCCACGGGACCAATGTAACTCGTATGAACTGACCACGCAGCTGCGGGACTCCCGGTTTGAGAATATGACGGTAATTGTCATATTTCTAGACTTAGGCTTAAAAACATGGCATTAGAGGGTGAGAACTCGAAACAATCCCCGAACGGTCACGTGAGTGGAACGATCACCTCCCACGGGGCCAATGTAACTCGTAGGAACTGAACCCGCAGTCGCGGGACTCTCGGTTTGAGAATACGACGGTAATTTGTATATTTCTAGACTCAGGCTTAAAAACATGGCGTTAGATGGTGAGAACTTGAAACAGCCCCCGAACATCCCCGTGGGTGGCACCAACACCTCCCACGGGACCAATGTAACTCGTAGGAACTGACCCCGCAACCGCGGGACTCCCGATTTGAGAATACGACGGTAATTTACACATTTCTAGACTTAGGCTTAACAACATGGCGATAGAGGGTGAGAACTCGAAACAGCCCCCGAACGTCCCCGTGGGTGGCACCAACACCTCCCACGGGGCCAATGTAACTCGTAGGAACTGACCCCGCAGCCGCGGGACTCCCGATTATAGAATACTACGGTAATTTGCATATTTCAAGACTTAGGCTTAAAAACATGGCGTTAGAGGGTGATAACTCGAAACAGCCCCCGAACGGCCACGCGGGTGGCACCAACGCCTCCCACGGGACCGATGTAACTCGTAGGAACTGGCCCCGAAGCCGCGGGACTCCCTGTTTGAGATTACGACTGTAATTTGCATATTTCTAGACTTAGACATAAAGACATGGTGTTAGAGGGTGAGAACTCAAAACATCCCCCGAACGTCCCCGTGGGTGGCACCGACACCTCCCACGGGACCAATGTAACTCGTAGGAATTGACCCCGCAGTCGAGGGACTCCGGGTTTGAGAATACGACGGTAATTTGTATATTTCTAGAGTTAGGCTTAAAAACATGGCGTTAGAGGTGCAGATCTCGAAACAGCCACCGAACGACCACGTGGGTGGCACCAACACCTCCCACGGGGCCAATGTAACTCGTAGGAATTGACCCCGCAGCCGCGGGGCTCCCGGTTTTAGAATGCGATGGTTATTTGCATATTTCTTGACATAGGCTTAAAAACATTGCGTTAGAGGGTGAGAACTCGAAACAGCCCCCGAACGTCCCGTGGGTGGCACCATCACCTCCCACGGGACCAATGTAACTCGTAGGAACTGACCCCGCAGCCGCGGGACTCCTGGTTTGAGAATACGACGGTAATTTGCATATTTCTAGACTTAGGCTTAAAAACATGGCGTTTGAGGGTGAGAACTCGAAACAGCCCCAGAACGTTCCCGTGGGTGGCACCAACACCTCCCACGGGGCCAATGTAACTCGTAGGAACTGACCCCGCAGCCGCGGGACTCCCAATTTGAGAATACGACGGTAATTTGCATAATTCTATACTTAGGCTTAAAATCATGGCGTTTGAGGGTGAGAACTCGAAACAGCCCTCGAACATCCCTGTGGGTGGCACCAACACCTCCCACGGGACCAATGTAACTCGTATGAACTCACCACGCAGCTGTGGGACTCCCGATTTGAGAATATGACGGTAATTGTCATATTTCTAGACTAAGGCTTAAAAACATGGCATTAGAGAGTGAGAACTCGAAACAACCCCCGAACGGCCGCGTGAGTGGCACGAACACCTCCCACGGGGACAATGTAACTCGAAGGAACTGACCCCGCAGCCGCTGGACTCCCGGTTTGAGAATACGACGGTAATTTGCATATTTCTAGACTTAGGCTTAAAAACATGGCGTTAGAGGTTGAGAAATCGAAACAGCCCCTGAACGTCCCTGCGGGTGGTGCCAACACCTCCCACGGGACCAATGTAACTCGTAGGGACTGACCCCATAGCCGCGGGACTCCTGGTTTGAGAATATGACGGTAATTTGCATATTTCTAGACTTATGCTTAGAAACATGGCATTAGAGGGTGAGAACTCGAAACCGCGCCCGAACGGCCACATGGGTGGCACCAACACCTCCCACTGGTCCAATGTAACTCGTAGGAACTGACCCCGCCGTCGCGGGACTCCCGGTTTGAGAATACGATGGTAATTTGCATATTTCTAGACTTAGGCTTAAAAACATTGTGTTAGAGGGTGAGAACTTGAAACAGCCCCCGAACATCCCCGTGGGTGGCACCAACACCTCCCACGGGACCAATGTAACTCGTAGGAACTGATCCCGCAACCACGGGACTCCCGGTTTGAGAAAATGATGGTAATTTGCATATTTCTAGACTTAGGCTTAACAACATGGCGTTAGAGGGTGAGAACTCGAAACATCCCCCGAACGTCCCCGTGGGTGGCACCAACACCTCCCACGGGGTAAATGTAACTCGTAGGAACTGACCCCGCAGCCGCGGGAATCCCGATTTGAGAATACTACTGTAATTTGCATATTTCAAGACTTAGGCTTAAAAACATGGCGTTAGAGGGTGAGAACTCGAAACAGCCCTCAAACGTCCCGGTGGGTGGCACCAACACCTCGCACGGGACTCAATGTAACTTATAGGAACTGACCCCGTAGCCGCGGGACTCCTGGTTTGAGAATACGATGGTAATTTGCATATTTCTAGACTTAGGCTTAAAAGCATGGCGTTAGAGGTTGAATACTCGAAACATCCCCCGAACGGCCACGTGAGTGGCACCAACACCTCCCACGGGGCCAATGTAACTCGTAGGAACTAACACCACAGCTGCGAGACTTCCGGTTTGAGAATACGACGGTAATTTTCATAGTTCTAGACTTAGGCTTAAAAACATGGCGTTAGAGGGTGAGAACTTGAAACAGCCCCCGAATGTCCCTGTGGGTGGCACCAACACCTGCCACTGGACCAATGTAACACGTAGGAACTGACCCCGCTACCGCGGGACTCCTGGATTGAGAATACTACGGTAATTTGCATATTTCTAGACCTAGGCTTAAAAACATGGCGCTAGATGGTGAGAACTCGAAACAGCCCCCAAATGTCCACGTGAGTGGCACCAACACCTCCCACGGGACCAATGTAACTCGTAGGAACTGACCCCGCAACCGCGGGACTCCCAGTTTGAGAAAACGACGGTAATTTGCATATTTCTAGACTTAGGCTTAACAACAAGGCGTTAGAGAGTGAGAACTCGAAACAGCCCCCGAACATCCCCGTGGGTGGCACCAACACCTCCCACGGGGCAAATGTAACTCGTAGGAACTGACCCCGCCGCCGTGGGACTCCCGATTTGAGAATACTACTGTAATTTGCATATTTCAAGACTTTGGCTTAAAAACATGGCGTTAGAGGTTGAGAACTAGATACAACCCTCAAACGTCCCTATGGGTGGCTCCAACACCTCGCACGGGACCAATGTAACTTATAGGAACTGACCCCGTAGCCGCGGGACTCCTGGTTTGAGAATACGATGGTAATTTGCATAGTTCTAGACTTAGGCTTAAACACATGGCATTAGAGGGTGAGAACTCAAAACATCCCCCGAACGGCCACGTGGGTGGCACCAACACCTCCCACGGGGTCAATGTAACTCGTAGGAACTGACCCCGCAGTCGCGGGACTCCCTGTTTGAGAATACGAGGGTAATTTTAATATTTCTAGACTTAGGCTTAAAAACATGGCGTTAGAGGGTGAGAACTCGAAACAGCCCCCGAACGTCCCCGTGGGTGGCACCAACACCTCCCACGGGGCCAATGTAACTCGTAGGAACTGACCCTGCAGCCGCGGCACTCCCTCTTTGAGAATACGACGGTAATTTTCATATTTCTAGACTAAGGCTTAAAAACATTGCGTTAGAGGGTGAGAACTAAAAATTGCCCCGAACGTCCCCGTGATTGGCACCAACTCCTCCCACGGCACCAATGTAACTCGTAGGAACTGACCCCACAGCCGCGGGACTCCCGGTTTGAGAATACGATGGTAATTTGCAACGTTATAGACTTAGGCTTAAAAACATGGCGTTAGAGGGTGAGAACTCGAAACAGCCCCCGAACGGCCACGTGGGTGGCACCAACAGCTCCCACTGGTCCAATGTAACTCCTAGGAACTGACCCCACTGCCGCGGGACTCCCACGGAGCCAATGTAACTCGTAGGAATTGACCCCGCCACCGCGGGGCTCCCGGTTTGAGAATACGATGGTAATTTTATGTATTTCTAGACTTAAGCTTAAAAACATGGCGTTAGAGGGTGAGAAGTCGAAACAACCCCCGAATGGCCACGTGGGTGGCACCAACGCCTCCCACGGGAACAATCTAACTCGTAGGGACTGACCCCGCAACAACGGGACTCCCTATTTGAGAATACGAAGGTAATTTGCATATTTCTAGTCTTAGACATAAAGACATGGCGTTAGAGGGTGAGAACTAAAAACAACCCCGAACGTCCCCGTGGGTGGCACCAACACCTCCCACGGGACCAATGTAACTCGTAGGAACTGACCCCGCAGCCGCGGGACTCCCGATTTGAGAATACGACTGTAATTTGCATATTTCGAGACTTAGGTTTAACATCATGGTGTTTGAGAGTGAGAACTCGAAACAGCCCCCGAACGTCCCTATGGGTGGCACCAACACCTCCCACGGGACCAATGTAACTCGTATGAAATGACCCCGCAGCTGCGGGACTCCCGGTTTGAGAATATGACGGTAATTTGCATATTTCTAGACTTAGGCTTAAAAACATGGCATTAGAGGGTGAGAACTCGAAACTGCCCCCGAACGGCCACGTGAGTGGCACCAACACCTCCCACTGTGCCAATGTTACTCGTAGGAACTTACCCCGCAGCCGCGAGACTCCCGGTTTAAGCATACGACGATAATTTGCATATTCCTAGACTTAGGCTTAAAGTATTGGCGTTAGAGGGTGAGAACTCGAAACAGCCCCCGAACGGCCATGGGGTGGCACCAACACCTCCCACGGGGACAATGTAACTCGTAAGAACTGACCCCGCAGCCGTGGGACTCCCTGTTTGAGAATACGACGGTAATTTGCATATTTCTAGGTTTGGGCTTAAAATCATGGCGTTTGAGGGTGAGAACTCAAAACAGCCCCCGAACGTCCCTGTGGGTGGCACCAACACCTCCCACGGGACCAATGTAACTCGTAAGAACTAACCCCGCAGCTGCGGGACTCCCGGTTTGAGAATATGACCGTAATTTGCATATTTCTAGACTTAGACTTAAAATCACGGCGTTGGAGGGTGAGAACTCGAAACAGCCCCCGAACGGCCACGTGAGCGGCACCAACACCTCCCACGGGGCCAATGTAACTCGTACGAACTGACCCCGCAGCCATGGGACTCCCGGTTTGCGAATACGATGGTAATTTGCATAGTTCTAGACTTAGGCTTAAAAACATGGCGTTAGATGGTGAGAACTCGAAACAGCCCCCGAACGTCCCGGTGGGTTACACCAATGCCTCCCATGGGGCCTATGTAACTCGTAGGAACTGACCCCGCAGCCGCGGGACTCCCGATTTGAGAATAGGACGGTAATTTGCATATTTTAAGACTTAGGCTTAAAAACATGGCGTTAGAGGGTGAGAACTCGAAACAGCCCCCGAACGTACCTATGGGTGGCACCAACACCTGCCACGGCACCAATGTAACACGTAGGAACTGACCCCGCTACCGCGGGACTCCTGATTTGAGAATACGACGGTAATTTGCATATTTTAGACTTAGGCATAAAAACATGGCGTTAGAGGGTGAGAACTCGAAACAGTCCCCGAACGGCCACGTTAGTGGCACCAACACCTCCCACGGGGCCAATGTAACTCGTAGGAACTGACCCCGCAGCCACGGGACTCCCGATTTGAGAATACGATGGTAATTTGCATATTTCTAGACTTAGGCTTAATGACATGGCGTTTGAGGGCGAGAACTCAAAACAGCCCCCGAACATCCCTGTGGGTGGCACCAACACCTCCCATAGGGCCAATGTAACTCGTAGGAACTGACCCCGCAGCCGCGGGACTCCCTATTTGAGAATACGAAGGTAATTTGCATATTTCTAGTCTTAGACATAAAGACATGGCATTAGAGGGTGATAACTCAAAACAGCCCCCGAGCGTCCCCGTGGGTGGCACCAACACCTCCCACGGGACCAATGTAACTCGTAGGAACTGACCCCGCAGCCGCGGGACTCCCGATTTGAGAATACGACGGTAATTTGCATATTTCAAGACTTAGGCTTAAAATCACGGCGTTTGAGAGTGAGAACTCGAAACAGCCCCCGAACGTCCCTATGGGTGGCACCAACACCTCCCACGGGACCAATGTAACTCGTATGAACTGACCCCGCAGCCACGGGATTCCGGTTTGAGAATATGACGGTAATTTGCATATTTCTAGACTTATCCTTAAAATATGGCATTAGAGGGTGAGAACTCGAAACAGCCCCCGAACGGCCCTATGGGTGGCACCAACACCTCCCACGGGACCAATGTAACTCGTATGAACTGACCTCGCAGCCACGGGACTCCCGATTTGAGAATATGATGGTAATTTGCGTATTTCTAGACTTAGCCTTAAAAACATGGCATTAGAGGGTGAGAACTCGAAACATCCCCCGAACGGCCACGTGAGTGGCACCAACACCTCCCACGGGGCCCATGTAACTCGTAGGAACTGACCCCGCAGCCGCGGGACTCTCGATTTGAGAATACGACGGTAATATGCATATTTCAAGACTTAGGCTTAAAAACATGGCGTTAGAGGGTGAGAACTCGAAACAGCCCCCGAACGTACCTATGGGTGGCACCAACACCTGCCATGGCACCAATGTAACACGTAGGAACTGCCCCCGCTACCGCGGGAGTCCTGATTTGAGAATACGACGGTAATTTGCATATTTTAGACTTAGGCATAAAAACATGGCGTTAGAGGGTGAGAACTCGAAATAGCCCCCGAACGGCCACGTGAGTGGCACCAACACCTCCCACGGGGCCAATGTAACTCGTAGGAACTGACCCCGCAGCCACGGGACTCCCGATTTGAGAATACGATGGTAATTTGCATATTTCTAGACTTAGTCTTAATGACATGGCGTTAGAGGGCGAGAACTCAAAACATCCCCTGAACGGCCACGTGGGTGGCACCAACACCTCCCATAGGGCCAATGTAACTCGTAGGAACTGACCCCGCAGCCGCGGGACTCCCGGTTTTAGAATACGACGGTAATTTGCATATTTCTAGACTTAGGCTTAAAAACATGGCGTTAGAGGGTGAGAACTCGAAACAGCCCCCGAACGGCCACGTGGGTGGTACCAACACCTCCCACGGAGCCAATGTAACTCGTAGGAATTGACCCCGCCGCCGCGGGGCTCCCGGTTTGAGAATACGATGGTAATTTGCATTTTTCTAGACTTAAGCTTAAAAAACATGGCGTTAGAGGGTGAGAACGCGAAACAGCCCCCGAACGGCCACGTGGGTGGCACCAACGTCTCCCACGAGACCAATGTAACTCGTAGGAACTGACCCCGCAGCCGCGGGACTCCCGATTTGAGAATACGACGGTAATTTGCATATTTCAAGACTTAGGCTTAAAGTCACGGCGTTTGAGAGTGAGAACTCGAAACAGCCCCCGAACGTCCCTATGGGTGGCACAAGCACCTCCCACGGGACCAATGTAACTCGTATGAACTGACCCCGCAGCCACGGGACTCCCGGTTTGAGAATATGACGGTAATTTGCATATTTCTAGACTTAGCCTTAAAAACATGGTATTAGAGGGTGAGAACTCGAAACAGCCCCCGAACGGCCACGTGAGTGGCACCAACACCTCCCACGGGGCCAATGTAACTCGTAGGAACTGACCCTGCAGCCGCGGGACTCTCGATTTGAGAATACGACGTTAATTTGCATATTTCAAGACTTAGGCTTAAAAACATGGCGTTAGAGGGTGAGAACTCGAAACAGCCCCCGAACGGCCATGTGGGTGGCACCAACACCTCCCACGGGACCAATGTAACTCGTAGGAACTGACCCCGTAGCCACGGGACTCCTTGTTTGAGAATATGAGGGTAATTTACATATTTCTAGACTTAGGGTTAAAAACATGGCGTTAGAGAGTGAGAACTCGAAACAGCCCCCGAACGGCCACGTGGGTGGCACTAACACCTCCCACGGGTCCAATGTAACTCGTAGGAACTGACCCCGCCGTCGCGGGACTCCCGGTTTGAGAATACGATTGTAATTTGACTATTTATAGACTTAGGCTTAAAAACATGGCGTTAGAGGGTGAGAACTTGAAACAGCCCCTGAACATCCCCGTGGGTGGCACCAACACCTCCCACGGGACCAATGTAACTCGTAGGAACTGAACCTGCAGCCGCGGGACTCCCGGTTTGAGAATACGACAGTAATTTGCGTATTTCTAGACTTAGGCTTAACAACATGGCGTTAGAGGGTGAGAACTCGAAACAGCCTCCGAACGTCCCTGTGGGTGGCACCAACACCTCCCACGGGGCCAATGTAACTCGTAGGAACTGACCCCGCAGCCACGGGACTCCCGATTTGAGAATACGAAGGTAATTTGCATATTTCAAGACTTAGGCTTAAAAACATGGCGTTAGAGGGTAAGAACTCGAAACCTCACTCAAACGTCCCTGTGGGTGGAACCAACACCTCCCACGGGACCAATGTAACTCGTAGGAACTGACCCCGTAGCCGCGAGACTCCTGGTTTGGGAATACGATGGTATTTTGCATATTTCTAGACTTAGCATTAAAAGCATGGCGTTAGAGGGTGAGAACTCGAAACAGCCCCCGAACGGCTACGTGAGTGGAACCAACACCTCCCACGGCGCCAATGTAACTCGTACCAACTGACCCCGCAGCCGCGGGACTCCCGGTTTGAGAATACGATGGTAATTTGCACAGTTCTAGACTTAGGCTTAAAAACATGGCGTTAGAGGGTGAGAACTCGAAACAGACCCCGAACCTCCCCGTGGGTGGCACCAATGCCTCCCACAGGGCCAAATAACTCGTAGGAACTGACTCCGCTACCGCGGGGCTCCTGGTTTGAGAATACGACGATAATTTGCATATTTCTAGACTTAGGCTTAAAAACATGGCGTTAGAGGGTGACAACTCGAAAAAGCCCCCGAACGGCCACGTGAGTGGCACCAACACCTCCCACGGGGCGAATGTAACTCGTAGGAACTGACCCCGCAGCCACGGGACTCCCGGTTTGAGAATACGATGGTAATTTGCATATTTCTAGACTTAGTCTTAATGACATGGCGTTAGAGGGTGAGAACTCAAAACATCCCCCGAACGGCCACGTGGGTGGCACCAACACCTCCCACGGGGCCAATGTAACTCGTAGGAACTGACCCCGTAGCCTCGGGGCTCCCTGTTTGAGAATACGATGGTAATTTTCATAGTTCTAAACTTAGGCTTAAAAACATGGCGTTAGAGGGTGAGAACTCGAAACAGCCCCCGAACGTCCCTGTGGGTGGCACCAACACCTGCCACTGGACCAATGTAAGACTTAGGAACTGACCCCGCTACCGCGGGACTCCTGGATTGAGAATACTACGGTAATTTGCATATTTCTAGACCTAGGCTTAAAAACATGGCGCTAGAGGGTGAGAACTCAAAACAGCCCCCGAATGTCCACATGAGTGGCACCAAACCTCCCACGGGACCAATGTAACTCGTAGGAACTAACCCCGCAACCGCGGGACTCCCAGTTTGAGAAAACGACGGTAATTTGCATATTTCTAGACTTAGGCTTAACAACATGGTGTTAGAGGGTGAGAACTCGAAACAGCCCCCGAACGTCCCCGTGGGTGGCACCAATACCTCCCACGGGGCAAATGTAACTCGTAGGAACTGACCCCGCAGCCGCGGGACTCCCGATTTGAGAATACTACTGTAATTTGCATATTTCAAGACTTTGGCTTAAAAACATGGCGTTAGAGGTTGAGAACTCGAAACAGCCCTCAAACGTCCCTGTGGGTGGCACCAACACCTCGTACGGGACCAATGTAACTTATAGGAACTGACCCCGTAGCCGCGGGACTCCTGGTTTGAGAATACGATCGTAATTTCATTAGTTCTAGACTT
The DNA here is from genome assembly GCA_949130495.1 of Sambucus nigra. NCBI lineage: Eukaryota > Viridiplantae > Streptophyta > Magnoliopsida > Dipsacales > Adoxaceae > Sambucus > Sambucus nigra. The sequence continues at coordinate 656,080,415 of OX422207.1, read as the reverse complement.
AGTCTTAAAAACATGGCATTAGAGGGTGAGAACTCAAAACATCCCCCGAACGGCCACGTGGGTGGCACCAACACCTCCCACGGGGCCAATGTAACTCGTAGGAACTGACCCCGCAGTCGCGGGACTCCCTGTTTGAGAATACGAGGGTAATTTTCATATTCTATACTTAGGCTTAAAAACATGGCGTTAGACGGTGAGAACTCGAAACAGTCCCCCGAACGTCCCCGTGGGTGGCACCAACACCTCCCACGGGGCCAATGTAACTCGTAGGAACTGACCCCGCAGTCGCGACACTCCCGGTTTGAGAATACGACGGTAATTTTCATATTTCTAGACTAAAGCTTAAAAACATTGCGTTAGAGGGTGAGAACTAAAAATTGCCCCGAACGTCCCCGTGATTGGCACCAACTCCTCCCACGGGACCAATGTAACTCGTAGGAACTGACCCCACTGCCGCGGGACTCCCGGTTTGAGAATATGATGGTAATTTGCATATTTCTAGACTTAGGCTTTAAAACATGGCGTTAGAGGGTGAGAACTCGAAACAGCCCCTGAACGGCCACGTAGGTGGCACCAACAGCTCCCACGGGTCCAATGTAACTCCTAGGATCTGACCCCACTGCCGCGGGACTCCCGGTTTGAGAATATGACGGTAATTTGAATATTTCTAGACTTAGGCTTAAAAACATGGCGTTAGAGGGTGAGAACTCGAAACATCCCCCGAACGGCCACGTGGGTGGCACCAACACCACCCACGGAGCCAATGTAACTCGTAGGAATTGACCCCGCCACCGCGGATCTCCCGGTTTGAGAATACGATGGTAATTTTATATATTTCTAGACTTAAGCTTAAAAACATGGCGTTAGAGGGTGAGAACTCGAAACATCCCCCGAATGGCCACGTGGGTGGCACCAACGCCTCCCACGGGAACAATGTAACTCGTAGGGACTGACCCCGCAGCAGCGGGACTCCCTATTTGAGAATACGAAGGTAATTTGCATATTTCTAGTCTTAGACATAAAGACATGGCGTTAGAGGGTGAGAACTAAAAACAGCCCCCGAACGTCCCCGTGGGTGGCACCAACACCTCCCACGGGACCAATGTAACTCGTAGGAACTGACCCCGCAGCCGCGGGACTCCCGATTTGAGAATACGACTGTAATTTGCATATTTCGAGACTTAGGTTTAACATCATGGTGTTTGAGAGTGAGAACTCGAAACAGCCCCCGAACGTCCTTATGGGTGGCACCAACACCTCCCACGGGACCAATGTAACTCGTATGAACTGACCCCGTAGCTGCGGGACTCCCGGTTTGAGAATATGATGGTAATTTGCGTATTTCTAGACTTAGGCTTAAAAACATGGCATTAGAGGGTGAGAACTCGAAACAGCCCCCGAACGGCCACGTGAGTGGCACCAACACCTCCCACGGTGCCAATGTAACTCGTAGGAACTTACCCCGCAGCCGCGAGACTCCCGGTTTGAGCATACGACGGTAATTTGCATATTTCTAGACTTAGGCTTAAAGTATTGGCGTTAGAGGGTGAGAACTCGAAACAGCCCCTGAACGGCCATGGGGTGGCTCCAAAACCTCCCACGGGGCCAATGTAACTCGTAGGAACTGACCCCGCAGCCACGGGACTCCCTGTTTGAGAATACGATGGTAATTTGCATATTTCTAGACTTAGGCTTAAAATCATGGCGTTTGAGGGTGAGAACTCGAAACATCCCCCGAACGTCCCTGTGGGTGGCACCAACACCTCCCACGGGACCAATGTAACTCGTAAGAACTAACCCCGCAGCTGCGGGACTCCCGGTTTAAGAATATGACCGAATTTGCATATTTCTAGACTTAGACTTAAAAGCATGGCGTTGGAGGGTGAGAACTCGAAACCGCCCCCGAACGGCCACGTGAGTGGCACCAACACCTCCCACGGGGCCAATGTAACTCGTACGAACTGACCCCGCAGCCTTGGGACTCCCGGTTTGAGAATACGATGGTAATTTGCATAGTTCTAGACTTAGGCTTAAAAACATGTAGGTGAGAACTCGAAACAGCCCCCGAACGTCCCGGTGGGTGGCACCAATGCCTCCCACGGGGCCAATGTAACTCGTAGGAACTGACCCTGCTACCGCGGGACTCCTGGTTTGAGAATACGATGGTAATTTGCATATTTTAGACTTAGGCATAAAAACATGGCGTTAGAGGGTGAGAACTCGAAACAGCCCCCGAACGGCCACGTGAGTGGCACCAACACCTCCCACGGGGCCAATGTAACTCGTAGGAACTGACCCCGCAGCCACGGGACTCCCGATTTGACAATACGATGGTAATTTTCATATTTCTAGACTTAGTCTTAATGACATGGCGTTAGAGGGCGAGAACTCAAAACATCCCCAGAACGGCCACGTGGGTGGCACCAACACCTCCCATAGGGCCAATGTAACTCGTAGGAACTGACCCCGCAGCCGCGGGACTCCCGGTTTGAGAATACGACGGTAATTTGCATATTCCTAGACTTACGCTTAAAAACATGGCGTTATAGGGTGAGAACTCGAAACAGCCCCCGAACGGCCACGTGGGTGGTACCAACACCTTCCACGGAGCCAATGTAACTCGTAGGAATTGACCCCGCCGCCGCGGGGCTCCCGGTTTGAGAATACGATGGTAATTTGCATTTTTCTAGACATAAGCTTAAAAAACATGGCGTTAGAGGGTGAGAAAGCGAAACAGCCCCCGAACGGCCACGTGGGTGGCACCAACGTCTCCCACGGGACCAATGTAACTCGTAGGAACTGACCCCGCAGCCGCGGGACTCCCTATTTGAGAATACGAAGGTAATTTGCATATTTCTAGTCTTAGACATAAAGACATGGCATTAGAGGGTGAGAACTCAAAACAACCCCCGAACGTCCCCGTGGGTGGCACCAACACCTCCCACGGGACCAATGTAACTCGTAGGAACTGACCCCGCAGCCGCGGGACTCCCGATTTGAGAATACGACGGTAATTTGCATATTTCTAGACTTAGGCTTAAAATCACGGCGTTTGAGAGTGAGAACTCGAAACAGCCCCCGAACGTCCCTATGGGTGGCACCAACACCTCCCACGGGACCAATGTAACTCGTATGAACTGACCCCGCAGCCACGGGATTCCGGTTTGAGAATATGACGGTAATTTGCATATTTCTAGACTTATCCTTAAAATATGTCATTAGAGGGTGAGAACTCGAAACAGCCCCCGAACGGCCACGTGAGTGGCACCAACACCTCCCACGGGGCCAATGTAACTCGTAGGAACTGACCCCGCAGTCGCGGGACTCTCGATTTGAGAATACGACGGTAATTTGCATATTTCAAGACTTAGGCTTAAAAACATGGCGTTAGAGGGTGAGAACTCGAAACAGCCCCCGAACGGCCATGTGGGTGGCACCAACACCTCCCACGGGACCAATGTAACTCGTAGGAACTGACCCCGTAGCCACGGGACTCCTGGTTTGACAATATGACGGTAATTTACATATTTCTAGACTTAGGCTTAAAAACATGGCGTTAGAGGGTGAGAACTCGAAACAGCCCCCGAACGGCCACGTGGGTGGCACGAACACCTCCCACGGGTCCAATGTAACTCGTAGGAACTGACCCCACCGTCGCGGGACTCCCGGTTTGAGAATACGATTATAATTTGAATATTTCTAGACTTAGGCTTAAAACATGGCGTTAGAGGGTGAGAACTTGAAACAGCCCCTGAACGTCCCCGTGGGTGGCACCAACACCTCCCTAGGGACCAATGTAACTCGTAGGAACTGAACCCGCAGCCACGGGACTCCTTGTTTGAGAATACGATGGTAATTTGTATATTTCTAGACTTAGGCTTAACAACGTGGTGTTAGAGGGTGAGAAGTCGAAACAGCCTCCGAACGTCCCTGTGGGTGGCACCAACACCTCCCACGGGGCCAATGTAACTCGTAGGAACTGACCCCGCAGCCACGGGACTCCCGATTTGAGAATACGATGGTAATTTGCATATTTCAAGACTTAGGCTTAAAAACATGGTGTTAGAGGGTAAGAACTCGAAACAGCACTCAAACGTCCCTGTGGGTGGAACCAACACTTCCCACGGGACCAATGTAACTCGTAGGAACTGACCCCATAGCCGGGGTTCTCCTGGTTTGGGAACACGATGGTAATTTGCATATTTCTAGACTTAGCATTAAAAGCATGGCGTTAGAGGTTGAGAACTCGAAACAGCCCCCGAACGGCCACGTGAGTGGAACCAACACCTCCCACGGCGCCAATGTAACTCGTACGAACTGACCCCGCAGCCGCGGGACTCCCGGTTTGAGAATACGATGGTAATTTGCATAGTTCTAGACTTAGGCTTAAAAACATGGCGTTAGAGGGTGAGAACTCGAAACAGCCCCCGAACCTCCCCGTGGGTGGCACAAATGCCTCCCACGGTGCCAAAGTAACTCGTAGGAATTGACCCCGCAGCCGCGGGACTCCCGATTTGAGAATATGATGGTAATTTGCATATTTTAAGACTTAGGCTTAAAAACATGGCGTTAGAGGGTGAGAACTCGAAACAGCCCCCGAACGTCCCTATGGGTGGCACCAACACCTGCCACGGGTCCAATGTAACGCGTAGGAACTAACCCCGCTACCGCGGGGCTCCTGGTTTGAGAATACGACGATAATTTGCATATTTCTAGACTTAGGCTTAAAAACATGGCGTTAGAGGGTGAGAACTCGAAAAAGCCCCCGAACGGCCACGTGAGTGGCACCAACTCCTCCAACGGGGCGAATGTAACTCGTAGGAACTGACCCCGCAGCCACGGGACTCCCATTTTGAGAATACGATGGTAATTTGCATATTTCTAGACTTAGTCTTAATGACATGGCGTTAGAGGGTGAGAACTCAAAACATCCCCCGAACGGCCACGTGGGTGGCACCAACACCTCCCACGGGGCCAATGTAACTCGTAGGAACTGACCCCGTAGCCTCGGGGCTCCCTGTTTGAGAATACGACGGTAATTTTCATATTTCTAGACTTAGACTTAAAAACATGGCATTAGAGGGTGAGAACTCAAAACAGCACCCGAATGTCCCCGTGGGTGGCACCAACACCTCCCACGGGGCCAATGTAACTCCTAGGAACTGACCCCGCAGCCGCGGCACTCCCGGTTTGAGAATACGATGGTAATTTTTATATTTCTAGACTAAGGCTTAAAAACATTGCGTTAGAGGGTGAGAACTAAAAATTGCCATGAACGTTCCCGTGGTTGGCACCAACTCCTCCCACGGGACCAGTGTAACTCGTAGGAACTGACCCCGCAGCCGCGGGACTCCCGGTTTGAGAATACGATGGTAATTTTCATATTTCTAGACTTAGGATTAAAAACATGGCGTTAGAGGGTGAGAACTCAAAACAGCACCCGAATGTCCCCGTGGGTGGCACCAACACCTCCCACGGGGCCAATGTAACTCTTAGGAACTGACCCCGCATCCGCGGCAGTCCCGGTTTGAGAATACGATGGTAATTTTCATATTTCTAGACTAAGGCTTAAAAACATTGCGTTAGAGGGTGAGAACTAAAAATTGCCCCGAACGTCCCCGTGGTTGGTACCAACTCCTCCCACGGGACCAATGTAACTCGTAGGAACTGAACCCACAGCCGCGGGACTCCCGGTTTGAGAATACGATGGTAATTTGCATATTTCTAGACTTAGGCTTAAAAACATGGCGTTAAAGGGTGAGAACTCGAAACAACCCCCGAACGGCCACGTGGGTGGCACCAACACTTCCCACGGGGCCAATGTAACTCGTAGGAATTGACCCCGCCGCCGCGTGACTCCCGGTTTGAGAATACGACGGTAATTTTCATATTTCTAGACTTAAGCTTAAAAACATGGTGTTAGAGGGTGAGAATTCGAAAGAGCCCCCAAGCGGCCACGTGGGTGGCACCAACACCTCCCATGGGACCAATGTAACTCGTAGGAACGGTCCCCGCAGCCGCGCGACTCCCGGTTTGAGAATACGATGGTAATTTGCATATTTCTAGACTTAGGCATAAAAACATGGCGTTAGAGGGTGAGAACTCAAAACATCCCCCGAACGTCCCTGTGGGTGGAACCAACACCTCCCACGGGACCAATGTAACTCGTAGGAACTGACCCCACTGCCGCGGGACTCTTGGTTAGAGAATACGATGGTAATTTGCATATTTTTCTATACTTAGTCTTAAAGGCATGGCGTTAGAGGGTGAGAACTCAAAACAACCCCCGAACGGCCACGTGGGTTGCACCAACACCTCCCACGGGGCCAATGTAACTCGTAAGAACTGACCCCGTCGCCGCGGGACTCCCGGTTTGAGAATACGACGGTAATTTGCATAGTTCTTGACTTAGGCTTAAAAACGTGGCGTTAGAGGGTGAGAACTCGAAACATCCCCCAAACGTCCTCGTGGGTGGCACCAACACCGGCCACGGGACCAATGTAACACGTAGGAATTGACCCCGCTACCGCGGGACTCCTGGTTTGAGAATACGACGATAATTTGCATATTTCTAGACTTAGGCTTAAAAACATGGCGTTAGAGGGTGAGAACTCGAAACAACCCCCGAACGGCCACGTGGGTGGCACTAACACATCCCACGGGACCAATGTAACCCGTAGGAACTGTCCCCGCAGCCGCGGGACTCCCTGTTTGAGAATACGACGGTAATTTTCATATTTCTAGACTTAGGCTTAAAAAGATGGCGTTAGAGGGTGAGAACTCGAAACATCCCCCGAACATCCCCGTGGTTGGCATTAACTCCTCCCACGGGGCCAATATAACTCGTAGGAACTGACCCCGCAGCCGCGGGACTCCCGGTTTTAGAATACGACGGTAATTTGCGTATTTCTAGACATAGGCTTAACAACATGGCGTTAGAGGGTGAGAACTCAAAACAGCCCCCGAACGTCCCCGTGGGTGGCACAAACGCCTCCCACGGGGCCAGTGTAACTCGTAGGAACTGACCCCGCAGCCGCGGGACTCCAGATTTGAGAATATGACAGTAATTTGCATATTTTAAGACTTATGCTTAAAAACATTGCGTGAGAGGGTGAGAACGCGAAACAGCCCCCGAACGTCCCTGTGGGTGGCTCCAACACCTCTCACGGGACCAATGTAACTCGTAGGAACTGACCCCGCAGCCGTGGGACTCTTGTTTTGAGAATACGATGGTAATTTGCATATTTCTAGACTTAGGCTTAAAAACATGGCGTTAGAGGGTGATAACTCGAAACAGCCCCCGAACGGCCACGTGAGTGGCACCAACACCTCCCACGGGGCCAATGAAACTCGTAGGAATTGACCCCGCAGCCGCGGGACTCCCGGTTTGGGAATACGACGGTAATTTGCATATTTCTAGACTTACTATTAAAGACATGGCGTTAGAGGGTGAGAACTCAAAACATCCCCCGAACGGCCACGTGGGTGGTACCAACACCTCCCACGGTGCCAATGTAACTCTTAGGAACTGACCCCGCAGCCGCGGGACTCCCTGTTTGAGAATACGACGGTAATTTTCATATTTCTAGACTTAGGCTTAAAAACAAGGCGTTAGAGGGTGAGAACTCGAAACAGATCCCTAACGTCCCCGTGGGTGGCACCAACACCTCCCTTGGGGCCAATGTAACTCGTTGGAACTGACCCCACAGCCGCGGCACTCCCGGTTTGAGAATACGACAGTAATTTGCATATTTCTAGACTAAGGCTTAAAAAATGGCGTTAGAGGGTGAGAACTAGAAATTGCTCCGAACGTCCCCGTGGTTGGCACCAACTCCTCCCACGGGACCAATGTAACTCGTAGTAACTGAAACCCTAGCCGCGGGACTCCCGGTTTGAGAATACGTCGGTAATTTGCATATTTCCAGACTTAAGCTTAAAAACATGGCGTTAGAGGGTGAGAACTCGAAACAGCCCCCGAGCGGCCACGTTGGTGGCACCAACACCTCCCACGGAGCCAATGTAACTCGTAGGAACTGACCCCACAGCCGCGGGACTCCCAGTTTGAGAATACAATGGTAATTTGTATATTTCTAGACTTAGGCATAAAAACGTGGCGTTAGAGGGTGACAACTCAAAACAGCCCCCGAACGTCCCCGTGGGTGGCACTAACACCTCCCACGGGACCAATGTAACTCGTAGGAACTGACCCCGCAGCCGCGGGACTCCCGATTTGAGAATACGACGGTAATTTGCATATTTCTCGACTTAGGCTTAAAAACATGGCGTTAGAGGGTGAGAACTCGAAACAGCCCCCGAACGGCCACATGGGTGGCACCAACACCTCCCACGGGGCCAATGTAACTCGAAGGAACTGACCCCGCAGCCTCGGGACTACCGATTTGAGAATACGATGGTAATTTGCATATTTCAAGACTTAGGGTTAAAAACATGGCGTTAGAGGGTGAGGACTCAAAACATCCCCCGAACGTCCCTGTGGGTGGCACCAACACCTCCCACGGGACCAATGTAACTCGTACGAACTGACCCCGCAGCCGCGGGACTCTCGGTTTGAGAATACGATGGTAATATGCATATTTCTAGACTTAGTCTTAAAGGCATGGCGTTAGAGGATGAGAACTCAAAAAACCACCCCGAACGGCCACGTGGGTGGCACCAACACCTCCCACGGGGCCAATGTAACCTGTAGGAACTGACCCCGCAGCCGCGGGGCTCCCAGTTTGAGAATACGACGGTAATTTGCATAGTTCTAGACTTAGGCTTAAAAACATGGTGTTAGAGGGTGAGAACTCGAAACAGCCCCCGAACATCCCTGTGGGTGGCACCAATGCCTTCCACGGGACCAATGTAACTCATAGGAACTGACCCCGCAGCCGCGGGACTCCCTATTTTAGAATATGACGTTAATTTGCATATTTTAAGACTTAGTCTTAAAAACATGGCGTTAGAGGGTGAGAACTCGAAACAGCCCCCGAACGTCCCCGTGGTTGGCACCAACTCCTCCCACGGGGCCAATATAGCTCGTAGGAACTGACCCCGCAGCAGCGTGACTCTCGGTTTGAGAATACGACAGTAATTTGCGTATTTCTAGACTTAGGCTTAACAACATGGCTTTAGAGGGTGAGAACTCAAAACATCCCCCGAACGTCCCTGTGGGTGGCACCAACACCTCCCACGGGACCAATGTAACTCGTACGAACTGACCCCGCAGCCGCGGGACTCTCGGTTTGAGAATACGATGGTAATATGCATATTTCTAGACTTAGTCTTAAAGGCATGGCGTTAGAGGATGAGAACTCAAAAAACCCCCCCGAACGGCCACGTGGGTGGCACCAACACCTCCCACGGGGCCAATGTAACCTGTAGGAACTGACCCCACAGCCGCGGGGCTCCCGGTTTGAGAATACGACGGTAATTTGCATAGTTCTAGACTTAGGCTTAAAAACATGGTGTTAGAGGGTGAGAACTCGAAAGATCCCCCGAACATCCCTGTGGGTGGCACCAATGCCTTCCACGGGGCCAATGTAACTCGTAGGAACTGACCCCGCAGCCGCGGGACTCCCGATTTGAGAATATGACAGTAATTTGCATATTTTAAGACTTAGGCTTAAAAACATTGCGTGACAGGGTGAGAACTCGAAACAGCTCCCGAACGTCCCTATGGGTGGCACCAACACCTCCCACGGGGCCAATGAAACTCGTAGGAACTGACCACGCAGCCGCGGGACTCCCGGTTTGAGAATACGACGGTAATTTCCATGTTTCTAGACTTAGTCTTAAAGACATGGCGTTAGAGGGTGAGAACTCAAAACATCCCCCGAACGGCCACGTGGGTGGTACCAACACCTCCCACGGTGCCAATGTAACTCTTAGGAACTGACCCCGCAGCCGCGGGACTCCCTGTTTCAGAATACGACGGTAATTTTCATATTTTTAGACTTAGGCTTAAAAACATGGCGTTAGAGGGTGAGAACTCGAAACAGATCCCGAACGTCCCCGTGGGTGGCACCAACACCTCCCATGGGGCCAATGTAACTCGTTGGAACTGACCCCGCAGCCGCGGCACTCCCAGTTTGAGAATACGACGGTAATTTGCATATTTTAGACTAAGGCTTAAAAACATGGCGTTAGAGGGTGAGAACTAGAAATTGCTCCGAACGTCCCCGTGGTTGGCACCAACTCCTCCCACAGGACCAATGTAACTCGTAGTAACTGACCCCCTAGCCGCGGGACTCCCGGTTTGAGAATACGTCGGTAATTTGCATATTTCTAGACTTAAGCTTAAAAACATGGGGTTAGAGGGTGAGAACTCGAAACAGCCCCCGAACGGCCACGTGGGCGGCACCAACACCTCCCACGGGGCCAATGTAACTCGTACGAACTGACCCCGCAGCCGCGTGACTCCCTGTTTGAGAATACGACTGAAATTTTCATATTTCTAGACTTAGGCTTAAAAACATGGCGTTAGAGGGTGAGAACTTGAAACAGCCCCCGAACGTGCCCGTGGGTGGCACCAACACCTCCCATGGTCCAATGTAACTCGTAGGAACTGACCCGCAGCAGCGGCACTCCCGGTTTGAGAATACGATGGTAATTTGCATATTTTTAGAGTAAGGCTTAAAAAAATTACGTTAGAGGGTGAGAACTAAAAATTACCCCGAACGTCCTCGTGGGTGGCACCAATGCCTCCCACGGGGCCAATGTAACTCGTAGGAACTGACCCCGCAGCCGTGGGACTCCCGATTTGAGAATATGATGGTAATTTGCATATTTTAAGATTAGGATTAAAAACATGGCGTTAGAGGGTGAGAACTCGAAACAGCCCCCGAATGTCCCTATGGGTGGCACCAACACCTGCCACGGGACCAATGTAACATGTAGGAATTGACCCCGCTACCGCGGGACTCCTGGTTTGAGAATACAACTATAATTTGCATATTTCTAGACTTAGGCTTAAAAACATTGCGTTAGAGGGTGAGAACTCGAAACAGCGCCCGAACGGCCACGTGGGTGGCACCGACACCTCCCACGGGGTGAATGTAACTCGTAGAAACTGACCCCGCAGCCACGGGACTCCCGGTTTGAGAATACGATGGAAATTTCAATATTCCTAGACTTAGTCTTAATGACATGGCGTTAGAGGGTGAGAACTCAAAACATCCCCCGAACGTCCACGTTAGTGGCACCAACACCTCCCACGGGGCCAATGTAACTCGTAGGAACTGACCCCGCAGCCGCGGGACTCCCTGTTTGAGAATACGACGGTAATTTTCATATTTCTAGACTTAGGCTTAAAAACATGGCGTTAGAGGGTGAGAACTCGAAACAGCCCCCGAACGTCCCCGTGGGTGGCACCAACACCTACCACGGGGCCAATGTAACTCGTAGGAACTGACCCCGCAGCCGCGGTGCTACCGGTTTGAGAATACGATGGTAATTTGTATATTTCTAGACTAAGGCTGAAAAACATTGCGTTAGAGGGTGAGAACTAAAAATTGCCCCGAACGTCCCCGTGGTTGGCACCAACTCCTCCCACGGGACCAATGTAACTCGTAGGAACTGACCCCGCAGCCGCGGGACTCCCGGTTTGAGAATACGATGTTAATTTTCATATTTCTAGCCTTACGCTTAAAATCATGGCCTTAGAGGGTGAGAACTCGAAACAGCCCCCGAACGGCCATGTGGGTGGCACCAACACCTCCAACGGGGTCAATGTAACTCGTAGGAACTGACCCCGCCGCCGCGGGACTCCCGATTTGAGAATACGACGGTAATTTGCGTAGTTCTAGACTTAGGCTTAAAAACATGGCGTTAAAGGGTGAGAACTCGGAACAGCCGCCGAACGTCCCCGTGGGTGGCACCAACGCCTCCCATGGGGCCAATGTAACTCGTAGGAACTGACCCCGCAGCCGCGGGACTCCCGATTTGTGAATATGACGGTAATTTGCATATTTTTAGACTTAGGCTTAAAAACATGGCGTGAGAGGGTGAGAACTCAAAACAACCCCCGAACGTCCCTGTGGGTGGCACCAACACCTCCCACGGGACCAATGTAACTCGTAGGAACTGACCCCGCAGCCGTGGGACTCCTGGTTTGAGAATACGACGGTAATTTGTATATTTCTAGACTTAGGCTTAAAAACATGGCGTTAGAGGGTGAGAACTCGAAACAGCCCCCGAACGGCCACGTGAGTGGCACCAACACCTCCCACGGGGCCAATGAAACTCATAGGAACTGACCCCGTAGCCGCGGGACGCCCGGTTTGAGAATACGATGGTAATTTACATATTTCTAGACTTAGTCATAAAGACATGGCGTTAGAGGGTGAGAACTCAAAACATCCCCCGAACGTCCCCGTGGTTGGCACCAACTCCTCCCACGGGACAAATGTAACTCGTAGGAACTGACCCCCTAGCTGCGGGACTCCCGGTTTGAGAATACGACGATAATTTTCATATTTCTTGACTTAGGCTTAAAAACATAGCGTTAGAGGGTGAGAACTCGAAACAGCCCCCGAACGTCCCCGTGGGTGGCACCAACACCTCCCACGGGGCCAATGTAACTCGTAGGAATTGACCCCGCTGCCGCGGGACTCCCGGTTTGATAATACGACGGTAATTTTCATATTTCTAGACTTAAGCTTAAAAACATGGCGTTAGAGGGTGAGAACTCGAAACAGCCCCCGAGCGGCCACGTGGGTGGCACCAACACCTCCCACGGGCCAATGTAACTCGTAGGAACTGACCCCGCAGCCGCGGGACTCCCAGTTTCAGAATACGACGATAATTTGCATATTTCTATACTTAGGCATAAAAACATGGCATTAGAGGGTGACAACTAAAAACAGCCCCCGAATGTCCCCGTGGGTGGCACCAACACCTCCCACGGGACCAATGTAACTCGTAGGAACTGACCCCGCTGCCGCGGGACTCTCGATTTGAGAATACGACGGTAATTTGCATATTTCTCGACTTAGGCTTAAAAACATGGCGTTAGAGGGTGAGAACTCGAAACAGCACCCGAACGGCCACGTGGGTGGCACCAACACCTCCCACGGGGCCAATGTAACTCGTAGGAACTGACCCCGCAGCCGCGGGACTACCGATTTGAGAATACGACGGTAATTTGAATATTTCTAGACATAGGCATAAAAATATGGCGTTAGAGGGTGAGAACTCGAAACATCACCCGAACGTCCCTATGGGTGGCACCAACACCTCCCACGGGACCAATGTAACTCGTAGGAACTGACCCCGCAGCCGTGGGACTCCCGATTTGAGAATACGACAGTAATTTGCGTATTTCTAGACTTAGGCTTAACAACATGGCGTTAGAGGGTGAGAACTCGAAACAGCCCCCGAACGTCCCCGTGGGTGGCACCAACGCCTCCCATGGGGCCAATGTAACTCGTAGGAACTGACCCCGCAGCCGCGGGACTCCCGGTTTGAGAATACGACGGTAATTTGCATATTTCTAGACTTAGGCTTAAAAACATGGCGTTAGAGGGTGAGAACTCGAAACAGCCCCCGAACTACCACCTGAGTGGCACCGACACCTCCCACGGGGCCAATGTAACTCGTAGGAACTAACCCCGCAGCCGCGGGACTCCCGATTTAAGAATACGATGGTAATATGCATACTTATAGACATAGCCTTAAAGACATGGCGTTAGAGGGTGCGAAATCAAAACAACCCCGAACGGCCACGTGGGTGGCACCAACACCTCCCACGGGGACAACGTAACTCGTAGGAACTGACCCCGCAGCTGCGGGACTCCCTATTTGAGAATACGACGGTAATTTTCGTATTTCTAGACTTAGGCTTAAAAACATGGCGTTAGGGGATGAGAACTCGAAATAGCCCCAGAACATCCTCGTGGGTGGCACCAACACCTCCCATGGGGCCAATGTAACTCGTAGGAACTGACCCCGCAGCTGCGGCACTCCCGGTTTGAGAATTCGACGGTAATTTTCATATTTCTATACTAAGGCTTAAAAACATGGCGTTAGAGGGTGAGAACTCGAAACAGCCCCCGAACGGCCACGTGGGTGGCACCAACACCTCCCACGGGACCAATGTAACTCGTAGGAACTGACCTCGCAACCGCGGGACTCCCGGTTTTAGAATACGAGTGTAATTTTCATATTTCTAGACTTAGGCTTAAAAACATGGCGTTAGAGGGTGAGAACTCGAAACAGCCCCCGAACAGCCACGTGGGTGGCACCAACAGCTCCCACGGGGCCAATGTAACTCGGAGGAACTGACCCCGCAGCCGCGGGACTTCCTGTTTCAGAATACGACGGTAATTTTCATATTTCTAGACTTAGGCTTAAAAACATTACGTTAGAGGGTGAGAACTCGAAACAGCCCCCGAACGGCCACGTGAGTGGCACCAACACCTCCCACGGGGCCAATGAAACTCGTAGGAACTGACCCCGTAGCCGCGGGACGCCCGGTTTGAGAATACGATGGTAATTTGCATATTTCTAGACTTAGTCATAAAGACATGGCGTTAGAGGGTGAGAACTCAAAACATCCCCCGAACCTCCCCGTGGTTGGCACCAACTCCTCCCACGGGACCAATGTAACTCGTAGGAACTGACCCCCTAGCTGCGGGACTCCCGGTTTGAGAATACGACGATAATTTTCATATTTCTAGACTAAGGCTTAAAAACATGGCGTTAGAGGGTGAGAACTCGAAACAGCCCCCGAACGGCCACGTGGGTGGCACCAACACCTCCCACGGGGTGAATGTAACTCGTAGAAACTGACCCCGCAGCCACGGGACTCCCGGTTTGAGAATACGATGGAAATTTCAATATTCCTAGACTTAGTCTTAATGACATGGCGTTAGAGGGTGAGAACTCAAAACATCCCCCGAACGTCCACGTTAGTGGCACCAACACCTCCCACGGGGCCAATGTAACTCGTAGGAACTGACCCCGCAGCCGCGGGACTCCCTGTTTGAGAATACGACGGTAATTTTCATATTTCTAGACTTAGGCTCAAAAACATGGCGTTAGAGGGTGAGAACTCGAAACAGCCCCCGAACGTCCCCGTGGGTGGCACCAACACCTACCACGGGGCCAATGTAACTCGTAGGAACTGACCCCGCAGCCGCGGTGCTACCGGTTTGAGAATACGATGGTAATTTGTATATTTCTAGACTAAGGCTGAAAAACATTGCGTTAGAGGGTGAGAACTAAAAATTGCCCCGAACGTCCCCGTGGTTGGCACCAACTCCTCCCACGGGACCAATGTAACTCGTAGGAACTGACCCCGCAGCCGCGGGACTCCCGGTTTGAGAATACGATGTTAATTTTCAAATTTCTAGCCTTACGCTTAAAATCATGGCCTTAGAGGGTGAGAACTCGAAACAGCCCCCGAACGGCCATGTGGGTGGCACCAACACCTCCAACGGGGTCAATGTAACTCGTAGGAACAGACCCCGCCGCCGCGGGACTCCCGATTTGAGAATACGACGGTAATTTGCGTAGTTCTAGACTTAGGCTTAAAAACATGGCGTTAAAGGGTGAGAACTCGGAACAGCCGCCGAACGTCCCCGTGGGTGGCACCAACGCCTCCCATGGGGCCAATGTAACTCGTAGGAACTGACCCCGCAGCCGCGGGACTCCCGATTTGAGAATACGACGGTAATTTGCATATTTCTCGACTTAGGCTTAAAAACATGGCGTTAGAGGGTGAGAACTCGAAACAGCACCCGAACGTCCCTGTGGGTGGCACCAACACCTCCCACGGGGCCAATGTAACTCGTAGGAACTGACCCCGCAGCCGCGGGACTACCGATTTGAGAATACGACGGTAATTTGAATATTTCTAGACATAGGCATAAAAATATGGCGTTAGAGGGTGAGAACTCGAAACATCACCCGAACGTCCCTATGGGTGGCACCAACACCTCCCACGGGACCAATGTAACTCGTAGGAACTGACCCCGCAGCCGTGGGACTCCCGATTTGAGAATACGACAGTAATTTGCGTATTTCTAGACTTAGGCTTAACAACATGGCGTTAGAGGGTGAGAACTCGAAACAGCCCCCGAACGTCCCCGTGGGTGGCACCAACGCCTCCCATGGGGCCAATGTAACTCGTAGGAACTGACCCCGCAGCCGCGGGACTCCCGGTTTGAGAATACGACGGTAATTTGCATATTTCTAGACTTAGGCTTAAAAACATGGCGTTAGAGGGTGAGAACTCGAAACAGCCCCCGAACTACCACCTGAGTGGCACCGACACCTCCCACGGGGCCAATGTAACTCGTAGGAACTAACCCCGCAGCCGCGGGACTCCCGATTTAAGAATACGATGGTAATATGCATACTTATAGACATAGCCTTAAAGACATGGCGTTAGAGGGTGCGAAATCAAAACCACCCCGAACGGCCACGTGGGTGGCACCAACACCTCCCACGGGGACAACGTAACTCGTAGGAACTGACCCCGCAGCTGCGGGACTCCCTATTTGAGAATACGACGGTAATTTTCGTATTTCTAGACTTAGGCTTAAAAACATGGCGTTAGGGGATGAGAACTCGAAATAGCCCCAGAACATCCTCGTGGGTGGCACCAACACCTCCCACGGGGCCAATGTAACTCGTAGGAACTGACCCCGCAGCTGCGGCACTCCCGGTTTGAGAATTCAACGGTAATTTTCATATTTCTATACTAAGGCTTAAAAACATGGCGTTAGAGGGTGAGAACTCGAAACAGCCCCCGAACGGCCACGTGGGTGGCACCAACACCTCCCACGGGACCAATGTAACTCGTAGGAACTGACCTCGCAACCGCGGGACTCCCGGTTTTAGAATACGAGTGTAATTTTCATATTTCTAGACTTAGGCTTAAAAACATGGCGTTAGAGGGTGAGAACTCGAAACAGCCCCCGAACAGCCACGTGGGTGGCACCAACAGCTCCCACGGGGCCAATGTAACTCGGAGGAACTGACCCCGCAGCCGCGGGACTTCCTGTTTCAGAATACGACGGTAATTTTCATATTTCTAGACTTAGGCTTAAAAACATTACGTTAGAGGGTGAGAACTCGAAACAGCCCCCGAACGGCCACGTGAGTGGCACCAACACCTCCCACGGGGCCAATGAAACTCGTAGGAACTGACCCCGTAGCCGCGGGACGCCCGGTTTGAGAATACGATGGTAATTTGCATATTTCTAGACTTAGTCATAAAGACATGGCGTTAGAGGGTGAGAACTCAAAACATCCCCCGAACGTCCCCGTGGTTGGCACCAACTCCTCCCACGGGACCAATGTAACTCGTAGGAACTGACCCCCTAGCTGCGGGACTCCCGATTTGAGAATACGACGATAATTTTCATATTTCTAGACTAAGGCTTAAAAACATGGCGTTAGAGGGTGAGAACTCGAAACAGCCCCCGAACGGCCACGTGGGTGGCACCAACACCTCCCACGGGACCAATGTAACTCGTAGGAACTGACCTCGCAACCGCGGGACTCCCGGTTTTAGAATACGAGTGTAATTTTCATATTTCTAGACTTAGGCTTAAAAACACGGCGTTAGAGGGTGAGAACTCGAAACAGCCCCCGAACGGCCACGTGGGTGGCACCAACACCTCCCACGGGGCCAATGTAACTCGGAGGAACTGACCCCGCAGCCGCGGGACTTCCTGTTTGAGAATACGACGGTAATTTTCATATTTCTAGACTTAGGCTTAAAACATGGCGTTAGAGGGTGAGAACTCGAAATAGCCCCCAAACGTCTCCGTGGGTGGCACCAACACCTCCCACGGGGCCAATGTAACTCGTAGGAACTGACACCGCAATCGCGGGACTCCATGTCTGAGAATACGACGGTAATTTTCATATTTCTAGACTTAGGCTTAAAAACATGGCGTTAGAGGGTGAGAACTCGAAACAGCCCCCGAACGGTCACGTGGGTGGCACCAACACCTCCCACAGGGCCAATGTAACTCGTAGGAACTGACCCCGTTGCCGCGGGACTCCCGGTTTGAGAATAAGACGGTAATTAGCATATTTCTAGACTTAGGCTTAAAAACATGGCGTTAGAGGGTGAGAACTCAAAACATCCCCCGAACGGCCATGTGGGTGGCACCAATTCCTCCCACCGGGCAAATGTAACTCGTAGGAACTGACCCCGCAGCCGCGGGACTCCCTGTTTGAGAATACGACGGTAATTTTCATATTTCTAGACTTAGGCTTAAAAACATGGCGTTAGAGGGTGAGAACTCGAAACGGCCCCCGAACGTCCCCGTGGGTGGCACCAACACCTCCCACGGGGCCAATGTAACTCGTAGGAAATGACCCCGCAGCCGCGGCACTCCCGGTTTGAGAATACGATGGTAATTTACGTATTTCTAGACTAAGGCTTAAAAACATTGCGTTAGAGGGTGAGAACTAAAAATTGCCCCGAACGTCCTCGTGGTTGGCACCAACTCCTCCCACGGGACCAATGTAACTCGTAGGAACTGACCCCGCAGCCGCGGGACTCCCGGTTTGAGAATACGACGGTTATTTTCATAGTTCTAGACTTAGGCTTAAAAACATGGCGTTAGAGGGTGAGAACTCAAAACAGGCCCCGAACGACCACGTGGGTGGCACCAACACCTCCCACGGGGCCAATGTAACTCGTAGGAATTGACCCCGCTGCCACGGGACTCCCAGTTTGATAATACGACGGTAATTTGCATATTTCTAGACTTAAGCTTAAAAACATGGCGTTAGAGGGTGAGAACTCGAAACAGCCCCCGAGCGGCCACATGGGTGGCACCAACAGCTCCCACTGGGCCAATGTAACTCGTACGAACTGACGCCGCAACCGCGGGACTCCCAGTTTGAGAATACGACGGTAATTCGCATATTTCTAGACTTAGGCATAAAAACATGGCGTTAGAGGGTGACAACTCAAAACAGCCCCCGAACGTCCCTGTGGGTGGCACTAACACCTCCCACGGGACCAATGTAACTCGTAGGAATCGACCCCGCAGCCGCGGGACTCTCGGTTTGAGAATACGATGGTAATTTTCATATAACTAGACTTAGTATTAAAGGCATGGCTTTAGAGGATGAGAACTCAAAACAGCCCCCGAACGGCCACGTGGGTGGCACCAACACCTCCGACGGAGCGAATGTAACTCGTAGGAACTGACCCCACAGTCGCGGGACTCCCTGTTTGAGAATACGACGGTAATTTGCATAGTTCTAGACTTAGGCTTAAAAATGTGGCGTTAGAGGGTGAGAACTCGAAACAACCCCCGAACGTCCCCGTGGGTGGCACCAATGCCTCCCACGGGGCCAATGTAACTCGTAGGAACTGACCCCGCAGCCGCGGGACTCCCAATTTGAGAATATGACTATAATTTGCATATTTTAATACTTAGGCTTAAAAACATGGCGTTAGAGGGTGAGAACTCGAAACAGCCCCCGAACGTCCCTATGGGTGGCACCAACACCTGCCACGGGACCAATGTAACACGTAGGAACTGACCCCGCTAACGCGGGACTCCTGGTTTGACAATACGACCATAATTTGCAAATTTCTAGACTTAGGCTTTAAAACATGGCGTTAGAGGGTGAGAACTCGAAACATCCCACGAACGGCCACGTGAGTGGCACCGACACCTCCCACGGGGCGAATGTAACTCGTAGGAACTGACCCCGCAACCATGGGACTCCCGGTTTGAGAATACGATGGTAATTTTCATATTCCTAGACTTAGTCTTAATGACATGGCGTTAGAGGATGAGAACTCAAAACATCCCCCGAACGGCCACGTGGGTGGCACCAACACCTCCCACGGGGCCAATGTAACTCGTAGGAACTGACCCCGCAGCCGCGGGACTCCCTGTTTTAGAATACGACGATAATTTTCATATTTCTAGACTTAGGCTTAAAAACATGGCGTTAGAGGGTGAGAACTCGAAACAGCCCCCGAACGTCCCCGTGGGTGGCACCAACACCTCCCACGGGGCCAATGTAACTCATAGGAGCTGACCTCGCAGCTGCGGGACTCCCAGTTTGAGAATACCATGGTAATTTGCATATTTCTAGACTTAGGCTTAAGAACATAGCGTTAGAGGGTGAGAACTCGAAACAGTCCCCGAACGTCCCCGTGGGTGGCACCAACACCTCCCACGGGGCCATTGTAACTCGTAGGAACTGACCCCGCAGCCGCGGGACTCCCGATTTGAGAATACGACGGTATTTTGTATATTTCTAGACTAAGGCTTAAAAACATGGCGTTAGAGGGTGAGAATTAGAAATTTCCCCGAACGTCCCCGTGGTTGGCACCAACTCCTCGTACGGGATCAACGTAACACGTAGGAACTGACCCCGCAGCCGCGGGACTCCCGGTTTGAGAATACCACGGTAATTTGGATATTTCTAGACTTAGGCTTAAAAACATGGCGTTAGAGGGTGAGAACTCGAACCAGCCTCCGAATGGCGACGTGGGTGGCACCAACACCTCCCACGGGGCCAATGTAACTCGTAGGAATTGACCCCGCCGCCGCGTGACTCCTGGTTTGAGAATACGACACTAATTTGTATATTTCTAGACTAAGGCTTAAAAACATGGCGTTAGAGGGTGAGAATTAGAAATTTCCCCGAACGTCCCCGTGGTTGGCACCAACTCCTCGTACGGGATCAACGTAACACGTAGGAACTGACCCCGCAGCCGCGGGACTCCCGGTTTGAGAATACCACGGTAATTTGGATATTTCTAGACTTAGGCTTAAAAACATGGCGTTAGAGGGTGAGAACTCGAACCAGCCTCCGAATGGCCACGTGGGTGGCACCAACACCTCCCACGGGGCCAATGTAACTCGTAGGAATTGACCCCGCCGCCGCGTGACTCCTGGTTTGAGAATACGACTCTAATTTGCAGATTTCTAGACTTAAGCTTAAAAACATGGCGTTAGAGGGTGAGAACTCGAAATAGCCCCCGAACGTCCACGTGGGTGTCACCAACACCTCCCACGGGACCAATGTAACTCGTAGGAACTGACCCCGCAGCCGTGGGACTCCCGGTTTGAGAATATAACGGTAATTTGGATATTTCTAGACTTAGGCATAAAGGCATGGCGTTAGAGGGTGACAACTCAAAATAGCCCCCGAACGACCCCGTGGGTGGCACCAACACCTCCCACGGGACCAATGTAACTCGTAGGAACTGACCCCGCAGCCACGGGACTCCCGGTTTGAGAATACGACCGTAATTTGCATATTTCTCGACTTAGGCTTAAAAACATGGCGTTAGAGGGTGAGAACTCGAAACAACCCCCGAACGTCCCTGTGGGTGGCCCCAATAACTCCCACGGTACCCATGTAACTCGTATGAATGACCCCGCAGCTGCGGGACTCCCAGTTTGAGAATATGATGGTAATTTGCATATTTCTAGACTTAGGCTTAAAAACATGGCATTAGAGGGTGAGAACTTGAAACAGCCCCCGAACGGCCACGTGAGTTCCACCAACACCTCCCACGGGGCCAATGCAACTCATAGGAACTGACCCCGTAGCCGCGGGACTCCCGATTTGAGTATACGATGGTAATTTGCATATTTCTGGACATAGGCTTAAAGTATTGGCGTTAGAGGGTGAGAACTCGAAACAGCCCCCGAATGGCCATGTGGGTGGCACCAACACCTCCCACGGGACCAATGTAACTCGTAGGAACTGACCCCGCAGCCGCGGGACTCCCGGTTTGAGAATACGACGGTAATTTACATATTTCTAGACTTAGGCTTAAAAACAAGGTGTTAGAGTGGGTGAGAACTCGAAATAACCACCGAACGGCCACGTGGGTGGCACCAACACTTCGTACGGGGTCGATGTAACTCGTAGGAACTGACCCCGCAGCCGCGGGACTCCTGGTTTGAGAATACGACGGTAATTTGCATATTTCTAGACTTAGGCTTAAAAAACATGGCGTTAGAGGGTGAGAACTCGAAACATCCCCCGAACGGCCACGTGGGTGGCACCAACATCTCCCACGGGTCCAATGTAACTCGTAGGAACTGACCCCGCCATCACTAGACACCCGGTTTGAGAATACGACGGTAATTTGCATATTTCTAGACTTAGGCTTAAAAACATGTCGTTAGAGGGTGAGAACTCGAAACAGTCCCCGAACGTCCCCGTGGGTGGCACCAACACCTCCCATGGGACAAATGTAACTCGTAGGAACTGACCCCGCAGCTGCGGGACTCTCGGTTTGAGAATACAACGGTAATTTTCATATTTCTAGACTTAGGCTTAAGAAAATGGCGTTAGAGGGTGAGAACTCAAAACAGCCCCTGAACGTCCCCGTGGGTGGCACCAACACCTCCCACGGGGCCAATGTAACTCGTAGGAACTGACCCCGCAGCCGCGGGACTGCCGATTTGAGAATACGACGGTAATTTGCATATTTCAAGACTTAGGCTTAAAAACATGGCGTTAGAGGGTCAGAACTCGAAACAGCCACCAAACGTCCCTGTGGGTGGCACCAACACCTCCCACGGGACCAATGTAACTCGTAGGAACTGACCCCGCAGCCGCGGGACTCCCGGTTTGAGAATACGACGATAATTTGCCTATTTCTAGACTTAGGCTTAAAAACATGGCGTTATAGGGTGAGAACTCAAAACAGCCCCCGAACGGCCACGTGAGTGCCACTAACACCTCCCACAGGGCGAATGGAACTCGTAGGAACTGACCCCACAGCCGCGGGACTCCCGGTTTGAGAATACGATTGTAATTTTCATATTCCTAGACTTACGTTTAACAACATGGCGTTAGAGGGTGAGAACTCGAAACAGCCCCCGAATGGCCACGTGAGTGGCACCAACACCTCCCACAGGGCCAATGTAACTCGTAGGAACTGACCCCGCAGCCGCGGCACTCCCGGTTTGAGAATACGACGGTAATTTAAATATTTCTCGACTTAGGCTTATAAACATGGCGTTAGAGGGTGAGAACTCGAAACAGCCCCCGAACGTCCCTGTGGGTGGCACCAACACCTCCCACAGGACCCATGTAACTCGTATGAACGGACCCCGCAGCTGCGGGACTCCCGATTTGAGAATATGATGGTAATTTCCATATTTCTAGACTTAGGCTTAAAAACATGGCATTAGAGGGTGAGAACTCGAAACAGCCCCCGAACGGCCACGTGAGTGGCACCAACACATCCCACGGGGCCAATGAAACTCGTAGGAACTGACCCCGCAGCCGCGGGATGCCCGGTTTGAGAATACGACGGTAATTTGCATTTTTCTAGACTTAGTCTTAAAGACATGGCGTTAGAGGGTGAGAACTCAAAACATCCCCCGAACGGCCACGTGAGTGGCACCAACACCTCCCACGGGGCCAATGTAACTCGTAGGAACTGTCCCCGCAGCCGTGGGACTCCCTGTTTGAGAATACGACGATAATTTTCATATTTGTAGACTTAGGCTTAAAAACATGGCGTTAGAGGGTGAGAACTCAAAACAGCCCACGAACGTCCCCGTTGGTGGCACCAACACCTCCCATGGGGCCAATGTAACTCATAGGAACAGACCCCGTAGCCGCGGGACTCCCGATTTGAGAATACGACGGTAATTTGCATATTTCTAGACATAGGCTTAAAGTATTGGCGTTAGAGGGTGAGAACTTGAAACAGCCCCCGAATAGCCATGTGGGTGGCACCAACACCTCCCACGAGACCAATGTAACTCGTAGGAACTGACCCCGCAGCCGCGGGACTCTCGGTTTGAGAATACGACGGCAATTTAAATATTTCTAGACTTAGGCTTAAAAACATGGTGTTAGAGGGTGAGAACTCGAAACAGTCCCTGAACGGCCACGTGGGTGGCACCAACACTTCGCACGGGGTCAATGTAACTCGTAGGAACTGACCCCGCAGCCGCGGGACTCCTGGTTTGAGAATACGACGGTAATTTGCATATTTCTAGACTTAGGCTTAAAAAACATGGCGTTAGAGGGTGAGAACTCGAAACAGCCCCCGAACGGCCACGTGGGTGGCACCAACACCTCCCACGGGTCCAATGTAACTCGTAGGAACTGACCCCGCCATCACTGGACTCCCGGTTTGAGAATACGATGGTAATTTGCATATTTCTAGACTTAGGCATAAAAACATGGCGTTAGAGGGTGACAACTCAAAACAGCCACCGAACGTCCCCGTGGGTGGCACAAACACCTCCCACGGGACCAATGTAACTCGTAGGAACTAACCCCGTAGTCGCGGGACTCTCGATTTGAGAATATGACGGAAATTTGCATATTTCTCGACTTAGGCTTAAAAACATGGCGTTAGAGCGTGAGAACTCGAAACATCACCCGAACGGCCACGTGGGTGGCACCAACACCTCCCACGGGGCCAATGTAACTCGTAGGAACTGACCCCGCAGCCGCGGGACTACCAATTTGAGAATACGACGATAATTTGCATATTTCTCGACTTAGGCTTAAAAACATGGCGTTAGAGGGTGACAACTCAAAACAGCCCCCTAACGTCCCCGTGGGTGGCACCAACACCTCCCACGGGACAAATGTAACTCGTAGGAACTGACCCCGCAGCCGCGGGACTCTCGATTTGAGAATACGATGGAAATTTGCATATTTCTCGACTTAGGCTTAAAAACATGGCGTTAGAGGGTGAGAACTCGAAACAACACCCGAACGGCCACGTGGGTGGCACCAACACCTCCGACGGGGCCAATGTAACTCGTAGAAACTGACCCCGCAGCCGCGGGACTACCGATTTGAGAATACGATGGTAATTTGCATATTTCTCGACTTAGGCTTAAAAACATGGCGTTAGAGGGTGAGAACTCAAAACAGCCCCCTAACGTCCCTGTGGCTGGCACCAGCACCTCCCACGGGACCAATGTAACTCGAAGGAACTGACCCCGCAGCCACGGGACTCCCGGTTTTAGCATACGATGGTAATTTGCATATTTCTCGACTTAGGCTTAAAAACATGGCGTTAGAGGGTGAGAACTCAAAACAGCCCCCTAACGTCGCTGTGGCTGGCACCAGCACCTCCCACGGGGCCAATGTAACTTGTAGGAACTGACGCCGCAGCCACGGGTCTCCCTGTTTTAGAATACAACGGTAATTTTCATATTTCTAGACTTAGAATTAAAAACATGGCGTTAGAGGGTGAGAACTCGAAATAGCCCCGGAACGTCCCCGTGGGTGGCACCAACACTTCCCACGGGGCCAATGTAACTCGTAGGAACTGACCCCGCAGCCGCGGCACTCCCGGTTTGAGAATACGACGGTAATTTGAATATTTCTCGACTTAGGCTTAAAAACATGGCGTTAGAGGGTGAGAACTCGAAACAGCCCCCGAACGTCCCTGTGGGTGGCACCAACACCTCCCACAGGACCCATGTAACTCGTATGAACGGACCCCGCAGCTGCGGGACTCCCGATTTGAGAATATGATGGTAATTTCCATATTTCTAGACTTAGGCTTAAAAACATGGCATTAGAGGGTGAGAACTCGAAACAGCCCCCGAACGGCCACGTGAGTGGCACCAACACCTCCCACGGGGCCAATGAAACTCGTAGGAACAGACCCCGCAGCCGCGGGATGCTCGGTTTGAGAATACGACGGTAATTTGCATTTTTCTAGACTTAGTCTTAAAGACATGGCGTTAGAGGGTGAGAACTCAAAACATCCCCCGAACGGCCACGTGGGTGGTACCAACACCTCCCACGGGGCCAATGTAACTCGTAGGGACTGTCCCCGCAGCCGTGGGACTCCCTGTTTGAGAATATGACGATAATTTTCATATTTGTAGACTTAGGCTTAAAAACATGGCGTTAGAGGGTGAGAACTCGAAACAGCCCCCGAACGTCCCCGTGGGTGGCACCAACACCTCCCATGGGGCCAATGTAACTCATAGGAACTGACCCCGTAGCCGCGGGACTCCCGATTTGAGAATACGTCGGTAATTTGCATATTTCTAGACATAGGCTTAAAGTATTGGCGTTAGAGGGTGAGAACTTGAAACAGCCCCCGAATAGCCATGTGGGTGGCACCAACACCTCCCACGAGAACAATGTAACTCGTAGGAACTGACCCCGCAGCCGCGGGACTCTCGGTTTGAGAATAAGACGATAATTTAAATATTTCTAGACTTAGGCTTAAAAACATGGTGTTAGAGGGTGAGAACTCGAAACAGCCCCTGAACGGCCACGTGGGTGGCACCAACACTTCGCACGGGGTCAATGTAACTCGTAGGAACTGACCCCGCAGCCGCGGGACTCCTGGTTTGAGAATACGACGGTAATTTGCATATTTCTAGACTTAGGCTTAAAAAACATGGCGTTAGAGGGTGAGAACTCGAAACAGCCCCCGAACGGCCACGTGGGTGGCACCAACACCTCCCACGGGTCCAATGTAACTCGTAGGAACTGACCCCACCATCACTGGACTCCCGGTTTGAGAATACGATGGTAATTTGCATATTTCTAGACTTAGGCATAAAAACATGGCGTTAGAGGGTGACAACTCAAAACTGCCCCCGAACGTCCCCGTGGGTGGCACAAACACCTCCCACGGGACCAATGTAACTCGTAGGAACTGACCCCGCAGTCGCGGGACTCTCGATTTGAGAATATGATGGCAATTTGCATATTTCTCGACTTAGGCTTAAAAACATGGCGTTAGAGGGTGAGAACTCGAAACATCACCCGAACGGCCACGTGGGTTGCACCAACACCTCCCATGGGGCCAATGTAACTCGTCGGAACTGACCCCGCAGCCGCGGGACTACCGATTTGAGAATACGACGGTAATTTGCATATTTCTCGACTTAGGCTTAAAAACATGGCGTTAGAGGGTGACAACTCAAAACAGCCCCCGAACGTCCCCGTGGGTGGCACCAACACCTCCCACGGGACAAATGTAACTCGTAGGAACTGACCCCGCAGCCGCGGGACTCTTGATTTGAGAATACGATGGAAATTTGCATATTTCTCGACTTAGGCTTAAAAACATGGCGTTAGAGGGTGAGAACTCGAAACAACACCCGAACGGCCACGTGGGTGGCACCAACACCTCCCACGGGGCCAAAGTAACTCGTAGAAACTGACCCCGCAGCCGCGGGACTACCGATTTGAGAATACGACGGTAATTTGCATATTTCTAGACTTAGGCTTAAAAACATGGCGTTAGAGGGTGAGAACTCGAAACATCCCCCGAATGTCCCTGTGGGTGGCACCAACACCTCCCACGGGACCAATGTAAATCGTAGGAACTGACCCCGCAGCCGCGGGACACTCGGTTTGAGAATACGATCATAATTTTCATATTTCTAGACTTAGTCTTAAAGGCATGGTGTTAGAGATTGAGAACTCAAAACAGCCCCCGAACGGCCACGTGGGTGGCCCCAACACCTCCCATGAGGCCAATGTAACTCGTAGGAACTGACCCCGCAACCGCGGGACTCCCGGTTTGAGAATACGATTGTAATTTGCATAGTTCTAGACTTAGGCTTAAAAACATGGCGTTAGAGGGTGAGAACCCGAAACAGTCCCCGAACATCCCCGTGGGTGGCACCAATGCCTCCCACGGGGCCAATGTAACTCGTAGGAACTGACCCCGCAGCCGCGGGACTCCCTGTTTAAGAATACGATGGTAATTTTCATAGTTATAGACTTAGGCTTAAAAACATGGCGTTAGAGGGTGAGAACTCAAAACAGCCCCCGAACGGTCACGTGGGTGGCACCAACACCTCCCACGGGGCCAATGTAACTCATAGGAACTGACCCCACTGCCGCGGGACTCCCGGTTTGAGAATAAGACCGTAATTTGGATATTTCTAGACTTAGGCTTAAAACATGGCGTTAGAGGGTGAGAAATCGAAACAGCCCCCCAACGACCACCTGAGTGGCACCAACACCTCCCACGGGGCCAATGTGACTCGTAGGAACTGACCCCGTAGCCGCGGGACTCTCGATTTGAGAATACGATGGTAATTTGCATATTTCTAGACATAGTCTTAAAGACATGGCGCTAGAGGGTGAGAACTCAAAACAGCCCCGAACGGCCACGTGGGTGGCACCAACACCTCCCACGGGGCCAACGTAACTCGTAGGAACTGACCCCGCAGCCGCGGGACTCCCTATTTGAGAATACGACGGTAATTTTCATATTTCTAGACTTAGGCTTAAAAACATGGCGTTAGGGGGTGAGAACTCGAAATAGTCCCTGAACGTCCCCGTGGGTGGCAGCAACACCTCCCACGGGGCCTATATAACTCGTAGGAACTGACCCTGCAGCCGCGGCACTCCCGGTTTGAGGATACGATGGTAATTTCCATATTTCTATACTAAGGCTTAAAAACATGGCGATAGAGGGTGAGAAGTAGAAATTGCCCCGAACGTCCCCGTGGTTGGCACCAACTCCTCCCACGGGACCAATGTAACTCGTAGGAACTGACCCCGCAGCCGCGGGACTCCCAGTTTGAGAATAGGACGGTAATTTGAATATTTCTAGACTTAGGCTTAAAAACATGGCGTTAGACAGTGAGAACTCGAAACAGCCCCCGAACGGCCACGTGGGGGCACCAACACCTCCCACGGGACCAATGTAACTCGTCGGAACTAACCCCGCAGCCGCGGGACTCCCTATTTGAGAATACGACGGTAATTTGCATATTTCTAGACTAAGGCTTAAAAACATGGCGTTAGAGGGTGAGAATTAGAAATTGCCCCGAACGGCCACGTGGGTGTCACCAACACCTCCCACGGGACCAATGTAACTCGTAGGAACTGACCCCGCAGCCGTGGGACTCCCGGTTTGAGAATACAACGGTAATTTGGATATTTCTAGACTTAGGCATAAAGGCATGGCGTTAGAGGGTGACAACTCAAAATATCCCCCGAACGTCCCCGTGGGTGGCACCAACACCTCCCACGGGACCAATGTAACTCGTAGGAACTGACCCCGCAGCCGCGGGACTCCCGGTTTGAGAATACGACCGTAATTTGCATATTTCTCGACTTAGGCTTAAAAACATGGTGTTAGAGGGTGAGAACTCGAAACAACCCCCGAAGGTCCCTGTGGGTGGCCCCAACAACTCCCACGGTACCCATGTAACTCGTATGAATGACCCCGCAGTTGCGGGACTCCCAGTTTGAGAATATGATGGTAATTTGCATATTTCTAGACTTAGGCTTAAAAACATGGCATTAGAGGGTGAGAACTTGAAACAGCCCCCGAACGGCCACGTGAGTTCCACCAACACCTCCCACGGGGCCAATGCAACTCATAGGAACTGACCCCGTAGCCGCGGGACTCCCGATTTGAGTATACAATGGTAATTTGCATATTTCTAGACATAGGCTTAAAGTATTGGCGTTAGAGGGTGAGAACTCGAAACAGCCCCCGAATGGCCATGTGGGTGGCACCAACACCTCCCACGGGACCAATGTAACTCGTAGGAACTGACCCCGCAGCCGCGGGACTCCCGGTTTGAGAATACGACAATAATTTACATATTTCTAGACTTAGGCTTAAAAACACGGTGTTAGAGGGTGAGAACTCGAAACAGCCCCTGAACGGCCACGTGGGTGGCACCAACACCTCCCACGAGACCAATGTAACTCGTAGGAACTGACCCCGCAGCCGCGGGACTCTCGGTTTGAGAATACGACAATAATTTACATATTTCTAGACTTAGGCTTAAAAACACGGTGTTAGAGGGTGAGAACTCGAAACAGCCCCTGAACGGCCACGTGGGTGGCACCAACACTTCGCACGGGGTCAATGTAACTCGTTGGAACTGACCCCGCCGCCGCGGGACTCCTGGTTTGAGAATACGACGGTAATTTGCATATTTCTAGACTTAGGCTTAAAAACATGGCGTTAGAGGGTGAGAACTCGAAACAGTCCCCGAACGTCCCCGTGGGTGGCACCAACACCTCCCACGGGACAAATGTAACTCGTAGGAACTGACCCCGCAGCTGCGGGACTCTCGGTTTGAGAATACAACGGTAATTTTGATATTTCTAGACTTAGGCTTAAGAAAATGGCGTTAGAGGGTGAGAACTCAAAACAGCCCCCGAACGTCCCCGTGGGTGGCACCAACACCTCCCACGGGGCCAATGTAACTCGTAGGAACTGACCCCGCAGCCGCGGGACTCCCGATTTGAGAATACGACGGTAATTTGCATATTTCAAGACTTAGGCTTAAAAACATGGCGTTAGAGGGTCAGAACTCGAAACAGCCACCAAACGTCCCTGTGGGTGGCACCAACACCTCCCACGGGACCAATGTAACTCGTAGGAACTGACCCCGTAGCCGCGGGACTCCCGGTTTTAGAATACGACGGTAATTTGCATATTTCTAGACTTAGGCTTAAAAACATGGCGTTAGAGGGTGAGAACTCAAAACAGCCCCCGAACGGCAACGTGAGTGCCACTAACACCTCCCACAGGGCGAATGGAACTCGTAGGAACTGACCCCACAGCCGCGGGACTCCCGGTTTGAGAATACGATTGTAATTTTCATATTCCTAGACTTAGGCTTAACAACATGGCGTTAGAGGGTGAGAACTCGAAACAGCCCTCGAACGTCCCTGTGGGTGGCACCAACACATCCCACGGGGCCAATGCAACTCGTAGGAACTGACCCCGCAGCCGCGAGACTCCCGATTTGAGAATACGATGGTAATTTGAATATTTCTAGACTTAGGCTTAAAAACATGGCGTTAGAGGGTGAGAACTCAAAACAGCCCCCTAACGTCCCTGTGGCTGGTACCAGCACCTCCCACGGGACCAATGTAACTCGAAGGAACTGACCCCGCAGCCACGGGACTCCCGGTTTTAGAATACGATGGTAATTTCCATATTTCTAGACTTAGTCTTAAAGACATGGCGTTAGAGGTTGAGAACTCAAAATAGCCCCCGAACGGCCAAGGGGTTGCACCAACACCTCCCACTGGTCCAATGTAACTCGTAGGAACTGACCCCGCCGTCGCGGGACTCCCGGTTTGAGAATACGACGGTAATCTGCATATTTATAGACTTAGGCTTAAAAACATGGCGTTAGAGCATGAGAACTCGAAACAGTCCCCGAACGTCCCCGTGGGTGGCACCAACACTTCCCACGGGGCCAATGTAACTCGTAGGAACTGACCCTGCAGCCGCGGCACTCCCGGTTTGAGAATACAACGGTAATTTGAATATTTCTCGACTTAGGCTTAAAAACATGGCGTTAGAGGGTGAGAACTCGAAACAGCCCCCGAACGTCCCTGTGGGTGGCACCAACACCTCCCACAGGACCCATGTAACTCGTATGAACGGACCCCGCAGCTGCGGGACTCCCGATTTGAGAATATGATTGTAATTTCCATATTTCTAGACTTAGGCTTAAAAACATGGCATTAGAGGGTGAGAACTCGAAACAGCCCCCGAACGGCAACGTGAGTGGCACCAACACCTCCCACGGGGCCAATGAAACTCGTCGGAACTGACCCCGCAGCCGCGGGATGCCCGGTTTGAGAATACGACGGTAATTTTCATTTTTCTAGACTTAGTCTTAAAGACACGGCGTTAGAGGGTGAGAACTCAAAACATCCCCCGAACGGCCACGTGGGTGGTACCAACACCTCCCACGGGGCCAATGTAACTCGTAGGAACTGTCCTCGCAGCCGTGGGACTCCCTGTTTGAGAATACGACGATAATTTTCATATTTGTAGACTTAGGCTTAAAAACATGGCGTTAGAGGGTGAGAACTCGAAACTGCCCCCGAACGTCCCCGTGGGTGGCACCAACACCTCCCATGGGGCCAATGTAACTCGTAGGAACTGACCCCGTAGCCGCGGGACTCCCGATTTGAGAATACGACGGTAATTTGCATATTTCTAGACATAGGTTTAAAGTATTGGCGTTAGAGGGTGAGAACTTGAAATAGCCCCCGAATAGCCATGTGGGTGGCACCAACACCTCCCACGAGACCAATGTAACTCGTAGGAACTGACCCCGCAGCCGCGGGACTCTCGGTTTGAGAATACGACAATAATTTACATATTTCTAGACTTAGGCTTAAAAACACGGTGTTAGAGGGTGAGAACTCGAAACAGCCCCTGAACGGCCACGTGGGTGTCACCAACACTTCGCACGGGGTCAATGTAACTCGTAGGAACTGACCCCGCCGCCGCGGGACTCCTGGTTTGAGAATACGACGGTAATTTGCATATTTCTAGACTTAGGCTTAAAAAACATGGCGTTAGAGGGTGAGAACTCGAAACAGCCCCCGAACGGCCACGTGGGTGGCACCAACACCTCCCACGGGTCCAATGTAACTCGTAGGAACTGACCCCGCCATCACTGGACTCCCGGTTTGAGAATACGATGGTAATTTGCATATTTCTAGACTTAGGCATAAAAACATGGCTTTAGAGGGTGACAACTCAAAACAGCCCCCGAACGTCCCCGTGGGTGGCACAAACACCTCCCACGGGACCAATGTAACTCGTATGAACTGACCCCGCAGCCGCGGGACTCTCGATTTGAGAATATAACGGCAATTTGCATATTTCACGACTTAGGCTTAAAAACATGGCGTTAGAGGGTGAGAACTCAAAACAGCACCCGAACGGCCACGTGGGTGGCACCAACACCTCCCACGGGACAAATGTAACTCGTAGGAACTGACCCCGCAGCCGCGGGACCCTCGATTTGAGAATACGATGGCAATTTGCATATTTCTCGACTTAGGCTTAACAACATGACGTTAGAGGGTGAGAACTCGAAACAACACCCGAACGGCCACGTGGGTGGCACCACCACCTCCCACGGGGTCGATGTAACTCATAGAAGCTGACCCCGCAGCCGCGGGACTACCGATTTGAGAATACGACGGTAATTTGCATATTTCTAGACTTAGGCTTAAAAACATGGCGTTAGAGGGTGAGAACTCGAAACATCCCCCGAATGTCCCTGTGGGTGGCACCAACACCTCCCACGGGACCAATGTAACTCGTAGGAACTGACCCCGCAGCCGTGGGACACTCGGTTTGAGAATACGATTGTAATTTACATAGTTCTAGACTTAGGCTTAAAAACATGGCGTTAGAGGGTGAGAACTCGAAACAGTCCCCGTACATCCCCGTGGGTGGCACCAATGCCTCTCACGGGGCCAATGTAACTCGTAGGAACTGAACCCACTGCCGCGGGACTCCCGGTTTGAGAATAAGATGGTTATTTGCATATTTCTAGACTTAGGCTTAAACACATGGCGTTAGAGGGTGAGAACTCGAAACAGCCCCCCAACGACCACCTGAGTGGCACCAACACCTCCCACGGGGCCAATGTAACTCGTAGGAACTGACCCCGTAGCCGCGGGACTCTCGATTTGAGAATACGATGGTAATTTGCATATTTCTAGACATAGTCTTAAAGACATGGCGCTAGAGGGTGAGAACTCAAAACAACCCCGAACGGCCACGTGGGTGGCACCAACACCTCCCACGGGGCCAACGTAACTCGTAGGAACTGACCCCGCAGCCGCGGGACTCCCTATTTGAGAATACGACTGTAATTTTCATATTTCTATACTAAGGCTTAAAAACATGGCGATAGAGGGTGAGAAGTAGAAATTTCCCCGAACGTCCCCGTGGTTGGCACAAACTCCTCCCACGGGATTAATGTAACTCGTAGGAACTGACCCCGCAACCGCGGGACTCCCAGTTTGAGAATAGGACGGTAATTTTCATATTTCTAGATTTTGGATTAAAAACATGGCGTTTGACAGTGAGAACTCGAAACAGCCCCCGAACGGCCTCGTGGGTGGCACCAACACCTCCCACGGGACCAATGTAACTCGTAGGAACTAACCCCGCAGCCGTGGGACTCCCGATTTTAGAATACGAGTGTAATTTTCATATTTCTAGGCTTAGGTTTAAAAATATGGCGTTAGAGGGTGAGAACTCAAAACAGCCACCGAACGACCACGTGGGTGGCACCAACACCTCCCACGGGGCCAATGTAACTCGTGGGAACTGACCCCGCAGCCACGGGACTCCCTGTTTGAGAATACGACGGTAATTTTCATATTTCTAGACTTAGGCTTAAAAACATGGCGTTAGCGGGTGAGAACTCGAAATAGCCCCTGAACGTCCCCGTGGGTGGCACCAACACCTCCCACGGGGCCAATGTAACTCGTAGGAACTGACCCCGCAGCCGCGGGACTCCCTGTTTGAGAATACGACGGTAATTTGCATATTTCTAGACTTAGGCTTAAAAATATGGCGTTAGAGGGTGAGAACTCGAAAAAGCCCCCGAACGGTCACGTGGGTGTCACCAACACCTCCCACGGGGCCAACGTAACTCGTAGGAACTGACCCCGATGCCGCGGGACTCCCGATTTGAGAATAAGACGGTAATTTGCATATTTCTAGACTTAGGCTTAAAAACATGGCGTTAGATGGTGAGAACTCGAAACAGCCCCCGAACGGCCACGTGGGTGGCACCAACACCTCCCACGGAGCCAATGTAACTCGTAGGAATTGACCCTTCCTCCGCGGGACTCCTAGTTTGAGAATACGACGCTAATTTGCAGATTTCTAGACTTAAGCCTAAAATCATGGCTTTAGAGGGTGAGAACTCGAAACAGCCCCCGAACGGCCACGTAGGTGGCACCAACACCTCCCACGGGACCAATGTAACTCGTAGGAACTGACCCCACTGCCGCGGGACTCCCGGTTTGAGAATATGACGATAATTTGGATATTTCTAGACTTAGGCATAAAGACATGGCGTTAGAGGGTGACAACTCAAAACAGCCCCCCAATGTCCCCGTGGTTGGCACCAACTCCTCCCACGGGACCAATGTAACCCGTAGGAACTGACCCCGCAGCTGCGGGACTCCCGGTTTGAGAATACGACGGTAAATTGCATATTTCTAGACTTAGGCATAAAAACATGGCGTTAGAGGCTGAGAACTCGAAACAGCCTCCGAACGGCCACGTGGGTGGCACCAACACCTCCCAC
This sequence comes from Sambucus nigra, assembly GCA_949130495.1. Lineage (NCBI taxonomy): Eukaryota > Viridiplantae > Streptophyta > Magnoliopsida > Dipsacales > Adoxaceae > Sambucus > Sambucus nigra. Next base: position 656,045,382 of record OX422207.1, on the reverse strand, counting down.
GGGGTCATTGTAACTCGTAGGAATTGACCCCACCGCCGTGGGACTCCTGGTTTGAAAATAGGACTGTAATTTGCCTATTTTCTAGATTTAGGCTTAAAAAACATGGCGTTAGAGGGTGACAACTCAAAACAGCCCCCGAATGTCCCCGTGGTTGGCATCTACTCCTCCCACGGGACCAATGTAACCCGTAGAAACTGACCCCGCAGCCGCGGGACTCCCGGTTTGAGAATAAGACGGTAATTTGCATAGACTTATGCTTAAAAACATGGCGTTAAAGGGTGAGAACTCGAAACAGCCCCCAAACGGCCACGTGGGTGGCACCAACACCTCCCACGGGGTCAATGTAACTCGTAGGAACTGACCCCGCAGCCGCGGGACTCCTGGTTTGAGAATACTACCGTAATTTTCATATTTCTAGACTTAGGCTTAAAAAACATGGCGTTAGAGGGTGAGAACTCGAAACATCCCCCGAACGGCCTCGTGGGTGGCACCAACACCTCCCACGGGTCCAATGTAACTCGTAGGACCTGACCCCGCCGTCGCGGGAATCCCGGTTTGACAATACGACGGTAATTTTCATATTTCTAGACTTAGGCTTATTAACATGGCATTAGAGGGTGAGAACTCAAAACAGCCCCCGAACGGTCACGTGGGTGGCACCAACGCCTCCCACGGGGCCAATGTAACTCGTAGGAACTGACCCCGCAGCCGCGGAACTCCCGATTTGAGAATACGACGGTAATTTGCATATTTTAAGACTGAGGCTTAAAAACATGGCGTTAGAGGGTGAGAACTCGAAACAGCCCCCGAACGTCCCTGTGGGTGGCACCAACACCTCCCACGGGACCAATGTAACTCATAGGAACTGACCCCGCAGCCGCGGGACTCCCGGTTTGAGAATACGATGGTAATTTGCATATTTCTAGACTTAGGCTTAAAAACATGGCGTTAGAGGGTGAGAACTCAAAATATGCCCCGAACGGCCACGTGGGTGGCACCAACACCTCCCACGAGGCCAACGTAACTCGTAGGAACTGACCCCGCAGCCGCGGGACTCCCTGTTTGAGAATACGACGGTAATTTTCATATTTCTAGACTTAGGCTTAAAAACATGGCTTTAGAGGGTGAGAACTCAAAATAGCCCCCGATCGTCCCCGTGGGTGGCACCAACACCTCCTACGGGGCCAATGTAACTCGTAGGAACTGACCCCGCAGCTGCGGGACTCCCGGTTTGAGAATACCACGGTAATTTTCATATTTCTATACTTAGGCTAAAGAGCATGGCGTTAGAGGGTGAGAACTCGAAACAGACCCCGAACGTCCCCATGGGTGGCACCAACACCTCCCACGGGGCCAATATAACTCGTAGGAACTGACCCCGCAGCCGCGGGACTCCCGATTTGAGAATACGACGGTAATTTGCATATTTATAGACTAAGGCTTAAAAACATGGCGTTAGAGGGTGAGAACTAGAAATTGCCCCGAACGTCCTCGTGGTTGGCACCAACTCCTCCCACGGGATCAATGTAACCCGTAGTAACTGACCCCGCAGCCGCGGGACTCCCGGTTTGATAATACCACAGTAATTTGCATATTTCTAGACCTAGGCGTAAAAACATGGCGTTAGAGGGTGAGAACTCGAAACAGCCTCCGAACGGCCACGTGGGTGGCACCAACACCTCCCACGGGGCCAATGTAACTCGTAGGAATTGACCCCGCCATCGTGGGACTCCTGGTTTGAGAATACGACTGTAATTTGCCTATTTCTAGACTTGAGCTTAAAAACATGGCGTTAGAGGGTAAGAACTCGAAACAGCCTCCGAACGGCCACGTGGGTGGCACCAACACCTCCCACGGGACCAATGTAACTCGTAGGAACTGACCCCGCAGCCGTGGGACTCCCGGTTTGAGAATACAACGGTAATTTGGATATTTCTAGAATTTGGCATAAATACATGGCGTTAGAGGGTGACAACTCAAAATAGCCCCCGAACGTCCCCGTGGGTGGCACCAACACCTCCCACGGGACCAATGTAACTCTTAGGAACTGACCCCGCAGCCGCGGGACTCCCGGTTTGAGAATACGACCGTAATTTTCATATTTCTCGACTTAGGCTTAAAAACATGGCGTTAGAGGGTGAGAAGTCGAAACAACCCCCGAATGTCCCTTGGGTGGCCCCAACACCTCCCACGGTGCCCATGTAACTCGTATGAACGACCCCGCAGCTTCGGGACTCCCAGTTTGAGAATATGATAGCAATTTGCATATTTCTAGACTTAGGCTTAAAAACATGGCATTAGAGGGTGAGAACTCGAAATAACCCCCGAACGGCCACGTGAGTTCCACCAACACCTCCCACGGGGCCAATGTAACTCATAGGAACTGACCCCGTAGTCGCGGGACTCCCGATTTGAGAATACGACGGTAATTTTCATATTTCTAGACATAGGCTTAAAGTATTGGCATTAGAGGGTGAGAACTCGAAACAGCCCCCGAATGGCCATGTGGGTGGCACCAACACCTCCCACGGGACCAATGTAACTCGTAGGAACTGACCCCGCAGCCGCGGGACTCCCGGTTTGAGAATACGACGGTAATTTACATATTTCTAGACTTAGGCTTAAAAACATGGTGTTAGAGGGTGAGAACTCGAAACTGCCCCCGAACGGCCACGTGGGTGGCACCAACACTTCGCACGGGGTCAATGTAACTCGTAGGAACTGACCCCGCAGCCGCGGGACTATGGGTTTGAGAATAGGATGGTAATTTGCATATTTCTAGACTTAGGCTTAAAAAACATGGCGTTAGAGGGTGAGAACTCGAAACAGCCCCCGAACGGCCACGTGGGTGGCACCAACACCTCCCACGGGTCCAATGTAACTCGTAGGAACTGACCCCGCCATCACTGGACTCCCGATTTGAGAATACGACGGTAATTTGCATATTTCTAGACTTAGGCTTAAAAACATGGCGTTAGAGGATGAGAACTCAAAACACTCCCCGAACGTCCCCGTGGGTGGCACCAACACCTCCCACGGGACAAATGTAACCCGTAGGAACTGACCCCGCAGCTGGGGGACTCCTAGTTTGAGAATACAACGGTAATTTGCATATTTCTAGACTTAGGCTTAAGCAAATGGCGTTAGAGGGTGAGAACTCAAAATAGCCCTCGAACATCCCCGTGGGTGGCACCAACACCTCCCACAGGGCCAATGTAACTCGTAGGAACTGACCCCGCAGCCGCGGGACTCCCGATTTGAGAATACGACGGTAATTTGCATATTTCAAGACTTAGGCTTAAAAACATGGCGTTAGGGGGTCAGAACTCGAAACAAACCCCAAACGTCCCTGTGGGTGGCACCAACACCTCCCACGGGACCAATGTAACTCGTAGGAACTGACCCCGCAGCCGCGGGACTCCCGGTTTGAGAATACGACGGTAATTTGCATATTTCTAGACTTAGGCTTAAAAATATGGCGTTAGAGGGTGAGAACTCGAAACAGCCCCCGAACGGCCACGTGAGTGCCACTAACACCTCCCACGGGGCGAATGAAACTCGTAGGAACTGACCTCACAACCGCGGGACTCCCGGTTTGAGAATACGATTGTAATTTGCATATTTCTAGACTTAGTCTTAAAGGCATTGCGTTAGAGGGTGAGAACTCAAAACAGCTCCCGAACGGCCACGTGGGTGGAAGCAACACCTCCCACGGGGCCAATGTAACTCGTAGGAACTGACCCCGCCGCCGTGGCACTTCCGGTTTGAGAATACAACGGTAATTTCCATATTTTTAGACTTAGGCATAAAAGCATGGCGTTAGAGGGTGAGAACTCGAAACAGGCCCCGAACGTCCCCGTGGGTGGCACCAACACCTCCCACGGGACCAATGTAACTCGTAGGAACTGACCCCGCTGCCGCGGGACTACCGGTTTGAGAATACGATGGTAATTTGCATATTTCTCGACTTTGGCTTAAAGTATTGGCGTTAGAGGGTGAGAACTCGAAACATCCCCCGAATGGCCATGTGGGTGGTACCAACACCTCCCTCGGGGCCAATGTAACTCGTAGGAACTGACCCCGCAGTCACGGGACTCCCGGTTTAAGAATATGACAGTAATTTGAATATTTCTAGACTTAGGCTTAAAATCATGGTGTTAGAGGGTGAGAACTCGAAACATCCCCCGAACGGCCACGTGGGTTGCACTAACACCTCCCACGGGGTCAATGTAACTCATAGGAACAGACCCCGCAGTCGAGGGACTCTTGGTTTGATAATACGACGGTAATTTGCTTATTTATAGACTTAGGCTTAAAAAACATGGCATTAGAGGGTGAGAACTTGAAACACCAACACCTCCCACTGGTCCAATGTAACTCGTAGGAACTGACCCCGCCGTCGCGGGACTCCCGGTTTGAGGATACGACGGTAATCTGCATATTTCTAGACTTAGGCTTAAAAACATGGCGTTAGAGCATGAGAACTCGAAATAGTCCCCGAACGTCCCCGTGGGTGGCACCAACACCTCCCACGGGATCAATGTAACTCGTAGGAACTGACCCCGCAGCCACGGGACTCTCGGTTTGAGAATACGACGGTAATTTGAATATTTCTAGACTTAGGCTTAACCACATGGCGTTAGAGGGTGAGAGCTCGAAACACCCCCCGAACGTCCCCGTGGGTGGCACCAACACCAAGCACGGGACCAATGTAATTGGTAGGAACTGACCCCGCAGCCGCGGGACTCTCGGTTTGAGAATATGATGGTAATTTGATGATTTCTCGACTTAGGCTTAAAAGCATGGCGTTAGAGTGTGAGAACTCGAAACAGGCCCCGAACGTCCCCGTGGGTGGCACCAACACCTCCCACGGGACCAATATAACTCGTAGGAACTGACCCCGCAGCCGCGGGACTCCCGGTTTGAGAATACGACGGTAATTTGCATATTTCTATACTTAGGCTTAACAACATGGCGTTAGAGGGTGAGAACTCGAAACAGCCCTCGAACGTCCCTGTGGGTGGCACCCACACCTCCCACGGGGCCAATGTAACTCGTAGGAACTGACCCCGCAATCGCGGGACTCCCGATTTGAGAATACGATGGTAATTTGCATATTTCAAGACTTAGGCTTAAAAACATGGCGTTAGAGGGTGAGAACTCAAAACAGCCCCCGAACGTCCCTCTGGGTGGCACCAACACCTCCCACGGGAGCAATGTAACTCGAAGGAACTGACCCCGCAACCACGGGACTCCCGGTTTTAGAATACGATGGTAATTTGCATATTTCTACACTATTTCTTAAAGACATGGCGTTAGAGGTTGAGAACTCAAAACACCCCTCGAACGGCCAAGTGGGTTGCACCAACACCTCCCACGGGGCCAATGTAACTCGTGGGAACTGACCCCGCAGCCGCGGGACTCCCTGTTTGAGAATACGACGGTAATTTGCATTTTTCTAGACTTAGGCTTAAAAACATGGCATTAGAGGCTGAGAACTCTAAATAGCCCCCGAACGGCCACGTGAGTTCCACCAACACCTCCCACGGGGCCAATGTAACTCATAGGAACTGACCCCGCAGCCGCGGGACTCCCGATTTGAGAATACGATGGTAATTTCCATATTTATAAACATAGGCTTAAAGTATTGGCGTTAGAGGGTGAGAACTCGAAACAGTCTCCGAATGGCCATGTGGGTGGCACCAACACCTCCCACGGGGCCAATGTAACTCGTAGGAAATGACCCCGCAGCCGCGGGACTACTGATTTTAGAATATGATGGTAATTTGCATATTTCTCGACTTAGGCTTAAAAACATGGCGTTAGAGGGTGAGAACTCGAAACAGCCCGCGAACGGCCACGTGGGTGGTACCAACACTTCGCACGGGGTCAATGTAACTCGTAGGAACGGACCCGACAGCCGCGGGACTCCTGGTTTGAGAATAAGACGGTAATTTGCATATTTCTAGACTTAGGCTCAAAAAACATGGCGTTAGAGGGTCAGAACTCGAAACAGCCCCCTAACGGCCACGTGGGTGGCACTAGCACCTCCCACGGGTCCAATGAAACTCGTAGTAACTGACCCCGCCGTCACGGGACTCCCGGTTTGATAATACGACGATAATTTGCATATTTCTAGACTTAGGCTTAAAAACATGGCGTTAGAGGGTGAGAACTCGAAACAGTCCCCGAACGTCCTCGTGGGTGGCACCAACACCTCCCACGGGACCAATGTAACTCGTAGGAACTGACCCCGAAACTGCGGGACTCCCAGTTGGAGATTACAACGGTAATGTGCATATTTTTAGACTTAGGCTTAAGAACATGGCGTTAGAGGATGAGAACTCGAAACAGCCCCCGAACGTTCCCGTGGGTGGCACCAACACCTCCCATGGGGCCAATGTAACTCATAGGAACTGACCCCGCAGCCACGGGACTCTCGGTTTGAGAATATGACGGTAATTTGCATATTTCTAGACTTAGGCTTAACAACATGGCGTTTGAGGGTGAGAACTCAAAACAGCCCCCGAACGTCCCCGTGGGTGGCACGAACACCTCCCACGGGGCAATTGTAACTCGTAGGAACTGACCCCGCAGCCGCGGGACTCCCGATTTGAGAATACGACAATAATTTTGCATATTTCAAGACTTAGGCTTAAAAACATGGCATTAGAGGCTCAGAACTCAAAACAGCCCCCGAACGTCCCTGTGGGTGGCACCAACACCTCCCACGGGACCAATGTAACTCGTAGGAACTGACCCCGCAGCCGCGGGACTCCTGGTTTTACAATATGATGGTAATTTGCATATTTCTAGACTTAGTCTTAAAGACATGGCGTTAGAGGTTGAGAACTCAAAACAGCCCCCGAACGGCCAAGTGGGTTGCACCAACACCTCCCACGGGGCCAATGTAACTCGTAGGAACTGACGCCGCAGCCGCGGGTCTCCCTGTTTGAGAATACAACGGTAATTTTCATATTTCTAGACGTAGGCTTAAAAACATGGCGTTAGAGGGTGAGAACTCGAAACAGCCCCCGAACGTCCCTGTGAGTGGCACCAACACCTCCCACGGGGCCAATGTAACTGGTAGGAACTGACCCCGCAGCAGCGGCACTCCCGGTTTGAGAAGACGACGATAATTTTCATATTTCTAGACTAAGGATTAAAAACATGGCGTTTGAGGGTGAGAACTAGAAATTGCCCCGAACGTCCCCGTGGTTGGCACCAACTCCTCCCACGGGACCAATGTAACTCGTATGAACTGACCCTGCAGCCGCGGGACTCCCGGTTCGAGAATACAACGGTAATTTGCATATTTCTAGACTTAGGCCTAAAAACATGGCGTTAGAGGGTGAGAACTCAAAATAGCCCCCGAACGGCCACGTGGGTGGCACCAACACCTCCCACAGGGCCAATGTAACTCGTAGGAATTGACCCCACTGCCGCGGGACTCCCAGTTTGAGAATACGACGGTAATTTTCATATTTCTAGACTTAAGCTTAAAAACATGGCATTAGAGGGTGAGAACTCGAAACAACCACCGAATGGCCACGTGGGTGGCACCAACACCTCCCACGAGACCAATGTAACTCGTAGGAACTGACCCCGCAGCCGTGGAACTCCCGGTTTGAGAATACGACGGTAATTTGCATATTTCTAGACTTAGGCATAAAGACATGGCGTTAGAGGGTGAGAACTCAAAACAGGCCCCAAACGTCCCCGTGGGTGGCACCGACTCCTCCCACGGGACCAATGTAACTCGTAGGAACTGACCCCGCTGCGGCGGGACTACCGGTTTGAGAATACGACGGTAATTTGCATATTTCTCGACTTTGGCTTAAAGTATTGGCGTTAGAGGGTGAGAACTCGAAACATCCCCCGAATGGCCATGTGGGTGGTACCAACACCTCCCTCGGGGCCAATGTAACTCGTAGGAACTGACCCCGCAGTCACGGGACTCCCGCTTTAAGAATACGACAGTAATTTGAATACTTCTAGACTTAGGCTTAAAAACATGGTGTTAGAGGGTGAGAACTCGAAACATCCCCCGAACGGCCACGTGGGTTGCACTAACACCTCCCACGGGGTCAATGTAACTCATAGGAACAGACCCCGCAGCCGAGGGACTCTTGGTTTGATAATACGACGGTAATTTGCTGATTTCTAGACTTAGGCTTAAAAAACATGGCATTAGAGGGTGAGAACTTGAAACAGCCCCCAAACGGCCACGTGGGTGGCACCAACACCTCCCACTGGTCCAATGTAACTCGTAGGAACTGACCCCGCCGTCGCGGGACTCCCGGCTTGAGAATACGACGGTAATCTGCATATTTCTAGACTTAGGCTTAAAAACATGGCGTTAGAGCATGAGAACTCGAAACAGTCCCCGAACGTCCCCGTGGGTGGCACCAACACCTCCCACGGGATCAATGTAACTTGTAGGAACTGACCCCGCAGCCGCGGGACTCTCGGTTTGAGAATACGACGGTAATTTGAATATTTCTAGACTTAGGCTTAACCACATGGCGTTAGAGGGTGAGAACTCGAAACACCCCCCGAACGTCCCCGTGGGTGGCACCAACACCTAGCACGGGACCAATGTAATTCGTAGGAACTGACCCCGCAGCCGCGGGACTCTCGGTTTGAGAATATGATGGTAATTTGATTATTTCTCGACTTAGGCTTAAAAGCATGGCGTTAGAGGGTGAGAACTCGAAACAGGCCCCGAACGTCCCCGTGGGTGGCACCAACACCTCCCACGGGACCAATATAACTCGTAGGAACTGACCCCGCAGCCGCGGGACTCCCGGTTTGAGAATACGACGGTAATTTGCATATTTCTATACTTAGGCTTAACAACATGGCGTTAGAGGGTGAGAACTCGAAACAGCCCTCGAACGTCCCTGTGGGTGGCACCAACACCTCCCACGGGGCCAATGTAACTCGTAGGAACTGACCCCGCAACCGCGGGACTCCCGATTTGAGAATAGGATGGTAATTTGCATATTTCAAGACTTAGGCTTAAAAACATGGCGTTAGAGGGTGAGAACTCAAAACAGCCCCCGAACGTCCCTCTGGGTGGCACCAACACCTCCCACGGGAGCAATGTAACTCGAAGGAACTGACCCCGCAACCACGGGACTCCCGGTTTTAGAATACGATGGTAATTTGCATATTTCTACACTATTTCTTAAAGACATGGCATTAGAGGTTGAGAACTCAAAACACCCCTCGAACGGCCAAGTGGGTTGCACCAACACCTCCCACGGGGCCAATGTAACTCGTGGGAACTGACCCCGCAGCCGCGGGACTCCCTGTTTGAGAATACGATGGTAATTTGCATATTTCTAGACTTAGGCTTAAAAACATGGCATTAGAGGGTGAGAACTCGAAATAGCCCCCGAATGGCCACGTGAGTTCCACCAACACCTCCCACGGGGCCAATGTAACTCTAGGAACTGACCCCGCAGCCACGGGACTCCCGATTTGAGAATACGATGGTAATTTCCATATTTATAAACATAGGCTTAAAGTATTGGTGTTAGAGGGTGAGAACTCGAAACAGCCTCCGAATGGCCATGTGGGTGGCACCAACACCTCCCACGGGGCCAATGTAACTCGTAGGAAATGACCCCGCAGCCGCGGGACTACCGATTTGAGAATACGACGGTAATTTGCATATTTCTCGACTTAGGCTTAAAAACATGGCGTTAGAGGGTGAGAACTCGAAACAGCCCGTGAACGGCCACGTGGGTGGTACCAACACTTCGCACGGGGTCAATGTAACTCGTAGGAACGGACCCGGCAGCCGCGGGACTCCTGGTTTGAGAATAAGACGGTAATTTGCATATTTCTAGACTTAGGCTAAAAAAACATGGCGTTAGAGGGTCAGAACTCGAAACAGCCCCCTAACGGCCACGTGGGTGTCACTAACACCTCCCACGGGTCCAATGAAACTCGTAGTAACTGACCCCGCCGTCACGGGACTCCCGGTTTGAGAATACGACGATAATTTGCATATTTCTAGACTTAGGCTTAAAAACATGGCGTTAGAGGGTGAGAACTCGAAACAGTCCCCGAACGTCCCCGTGGGTGGCACCAACACCTCCCACGGGACCAATGTAACTCGTAGGAACTGACCCCGAAACTGCGGGACTCCCGGTTGGAGAATACAACGGTAATGTGCATATTTCTAGACTTAGGCTTAAGAACATGGCGTTAGAGGATGAGAACTCGAAACAGCCCCCGAACGTTCCCGTGGGTGGCACCAACACCTCCTATGGGGCCAATGTAACTCGTAGGAACTGACCCCGCAGCCGCGGGACTCTCGGTTTGAGAATATGACGGTAATTTGCATATTTCTAGACTTAGGCTTAACAACATGGCGTTAGAGGGTGAGAACTCAAAACAGCCCCCGAACGTGCCCGTGGGTGGCACGAACACCTCCCACGGGGCAATTGTAACTCGTAGGAACTGACCCCGCATCCGCGGGACTCCCGATTTGAGAATACGACAATAATTTTGCATATTTCAAGACTTAGGCTTAAAAACATGGCGTTAGAGGCTCAGAACTCAAAACAGCCCCCGAACGTCCCTGTGGGTGGCACCAACACCTCCCACGGGACCAATGTAACTCGTAGGAACTGACCCCGCAGCCGCGGGACTCCTGGTTTTAGAATATGATGGTAATTTGCATATTTCTAGACTTAGTCTTAAAGACATGGCGTTAGAGGTTGAGAACTCAAAACAGCCCCCGAACGGCCAAGTGGGTTGCACCAACACCTCCCACGGGGCCAATGTAACTCGTAGGAACTGACGCCGCAGCCGCGGGTCTCCCTGTTTGAGAATACAACGGTAATTTTCATATTTCTAGACGTAGGCTTAAAAACATGGCGTTAGAGGGTGAGAACTCGAAACAGCCCCCGAACGTCCCCGTGAGTGGCACCAACACCTCCCACGGGGCCAATGTAACTGGTAGGAACTGACCCCGCAGCAGCGGCACTCCCGGTTTGAGAAGACGACGGTAATTTTCATATTTCTAGACTAAGGCTTAAAAACATGGCGTTTGAGGGTGAGAACTAGAAATTGCCCCGAACGTCCCCGTGGTTGGCACCAACTCCTCCCACGGGACCAATGTAACTCGTATGAACTGACCCTGCAGCCGCGGGACTCCCGGTTCGAGAATACAACGGTAATTTGCATATTTCTAGACTTAGGCCTAAAAACATGGCGTTAGAGGGTGAGAACTCAAAATAGCCCCCGAACGGCCACGTGGGTGGCACCAACACCTCCCACAGGGCCAATATAACTCGTAGGAATTGACCCCACTGCCGCGGGACTCCCAGTTTGAGAATACGACAGTAATTTTCATATTTCTAGACTTAAGCTTAAAAACATGGCATTAGAGGGTGAGAACTCGAAACAACCCCCGAATGGCCACGTGGGTGGCACCAACACCTCCCACGGGACCAATGTAACTCGTAGGAACTCACCCCGTAGCCGTGGAACTCCCGGTTTGAGAATACGACGGTAATTTGCATATTTCTAGACTTAGGCATAAAGACATGGCGTTAGAGGGTGAGAACTCAAAACAGGCCCCAAACGTCCCCGTGGGTGGCACCGACTCCTCCCACGGGACCAATGTAACTCGTAGGAACTGACCCCGCTGCCGCGGGACTACCAGTTTGAGAATACGACGGTAATTTGCATATTTCTCGACTTTGGCTTAAAGTATTGGCGTTAGAGGGTGAGAACTCGAAACATCCCCCGAATGGCCATGTGGGTGGTACCAACACCTCCCTCGGGGCCAATGTAACTCGTAGCAACTGACCCCGCAGTCACGGGACTCCCGGTTTAAGAATACGACAGTAATTTGAATATTTCTAGACTTAGGCTTAAAAACATGGTGTTAGAGGGTGAGAACTCGAAACATCCCCCGAACGGCCACTAGGTTGCACTAACACCTCCCACGGGGTCAATGTAACTCATAGGAACAGACCCCGCAGCCGAGGGACTCTTGGTTTGATAATACGACGGTAATTTGCTTATTTCTGGACTTAGGCTTAAAAAACATGGCATTAGAGGGTGAGAACTTGAAACAGCCCCCAAACGGCCACGTGGGTGGCACCAACACCTCCCACTGGTCCAATGTAACTCGTAGGAACTGACCCCGCCGTCGCGGGACTCCCGGTTTGAGAATACGACGGTAATCTGCATATTTCTAGACTTAGGCTTAAAAACATGGCGTTAGAGCATGAGAACTCGAAACAGTCCCCGAACGTCCCCGTGGGTGGCACCAACACCTCCCACGGGATCAATGTAACTCGTAGGAACTGACCCCGCAGCCGCGGGACTCTCGGTTTGAGAATACGATGGTAATTTGAATATTTCTAGACTTAGGCTTAACCACATGACGTTAGAGGGTGAGAACTCGAAACACCCCCCGAACGTCCCCGTGGGTGGCACCAACACCTAGCACGGGACCAATGTAATTCGTAGGAACTGACCTCGCAGCCGCGGGACTCTCGGTTTGAGAATATGATGGTAATTTGATTATTTCTCGACTTAGGCTTAAAAGCATGGCGTTAGAGGGTGAGAACTCGAAACAGGCCCCGAACGTCCCCGTGGGTGGCACCAACACCTCCCACGGGACCAATGTAACTCGTAGGAACTGACCCCTCAACCGCGGGACTCCCGATTTGAGAATACGATGGTAATTTGCATATTTCAAGACTTAGGCTTAAAAACATGGCGTTAGAGGGTGAGAACTCAAAACAGCCCCCGAACGTCCCTCTGGGTGGCACCAACACCTCCCACGGGAGCAATGTAACTCGAAGGAACTGACCCCGCAACCACGGGACTCCCGGTTTTAGAATACGATGGTAATTTGCATATTTCTACACTATTTCTTAAAGACATGGCGTTAGAGGTTGAGAACTCAAAACACCCCTCGAATGGCCAAGTGGGTTGCACCAACACCTCCCACGGGGCCAATGTAACTCATGGGAACTGACCCCGCAGACGCGGGACTCCCTGTTTGAGAATACGACGGTAATTTGCATATTTCTAGACTTAGGCTTAAAAACATGGCATTAGAGGGTGAGAACTCGAAATAGCCCCCGAACGGCCACGTGAGTTCCACCAACACCTCCCACGGGTCCAATGTAACTCATAGGAACTGACCCCGCAGCCGCGGGACTCCCGATTTGAGAATACGATGGTAATTTCCATATTTATAAACATAGGCTTAAAGTATTGGCGTTAGAGGGTGAGAACTCGAAACAGCCTCCGAATGGCCATGTGGGGGGAACCAACACCTCCCACGGGGCCAATGTAACTCGTAGGAAATGACCCCGCAGCCGCGGGACTACCGATTTGAGAATACGACGGTAATTTGCATATTTCTCGACTTAGGCTTAAAAACATGGCGTTAGAGGGTGAGAACTCGAAACAGCCCGCGAACGGCCACGTGGGTGGTACCAACACTTCGCACGGGGTCAATGTAACTCGTAGGAACGGACCCGGCAGCCGCGGGACTCCTGGTTTGAGAATAAGACGGTAATTTGCATATTTCTAGACTTAGGCTCAAAAAACATGGTGTTAGAGGGTCAGAACTCGAAACAGCCCCCTAACGGCCACGTGGGTGTCACTAACACCTCCCACGGGTCCAATGAAACTCGTAGTAACTGACCCCGCCGTCACGGGACTCCCGGTTTGAGAATACGACGATAATTTGCATATTTCTAGACTTAGGCTTAAAAACATGGCGTTAGAGGGTGAGAACTCGAAACAGTCCCCGAACGTCCCCGTGGGTGGCACCAACACCTCCCACGGGACCAATGTAACTCGTAGGAACTGACCCCGAAACTGCGGGACTCCCGGTTGGAGAATACAACGGTAATGTGCATATTTCTAGACTTAGGCTTAAGAACATGGCGTTAGAGGATGAGAACTCGAAACAGCCCCCGAACGTTCCCGTGGGTGGCACCAACACCTCCCACGGGGCCAATGTAACTCGTAGGAACTGACCCCGCAGCCGCGGGACTCTCGGTTTGAGAATATGACGGTAATTTGCATATTTTTAGACTTAGGCTTAACAACATGGCGTTAGAGGGTGAGAACTCAAAACAGCCCCCGAACGTCCCCGTGGGTGGCACGAACACCTCCCATGGGGCAATTGTAACTCGTAGGAACTGACCCCGCAGCCGCGGGACTCCCGATTTGAGAATACGACAATAATTTTGCATATTTCAAGACTTAGGCTTAAAAACATGGCGTTAGAGGCTCAGAACTCAAAACAGCCCCCGAACGTCCCTGTGGGTGGCACCAACACCTCCCACGGGACCAATGTAACTCGTAGGAACTGACCCCGCAGCCGCGGGACTCCTGGTTTTAGAATACGATGGTAATTTGCATATTTCTAGACTTAGTCTTAAAGACTTGGCGTTAGAGGTTGAGAACTCAAAACAACCCCCGAACGGCCAAGTGGGTTGCACCAACACCTCCCACGGGGCCAATGTAACTCGTAGGAACTGACGCCGCAGCCGCGGGTCTCCCTGTTTGAGAATACAATGGTAATTTTCATATTTCTAGACGTAGGCTTAAAAACATGGCGTTAGAGGGTGAGAACTCGAAACAGCCCCCGAACGTCCCCGTGAGTGGCACCAACACCTCCCACGGGGCCAATGTAACTGGTAGGAACTGACCCCGCAGCAGCGGCACTCCCGGTTTGAGAAGACGACGGTAATTTTCATATTTCTAGACTAAGGCTTAAAAACATGGCGTTAGAGGGTGAGAACAAGAAATTGCCCCAAACGTCCCCGTGGTTGGCACCAACTCCTCCCACAGGACCAATGTAACTCGTATGAACTGACCCTGCAGCCGCGGGACTCCCGGTTCGAGAATACAACGGTAATTTGCATATTTCTAGACTTAGGCCTAAAAACATGGCGTTAGAGGGTGAGAACTCAAAACAGCCCCCGAACGGCCACGTGGGTGGCACCAACACCTCCCACAGGGCCAATGTAACTCGTAGGAATTGACCCCACTGCCGCGGGACTCCCAGTTTGAGAATACGACGGTAATTTTCATATTTCTAGACTTAAGCTTAAAAGCATGGCATTAGAGGGTGAGAACTCGAAACAGCCCCCGAATGGCCACGTGGGTGGCACCAACACCTCCCACGGGACCAATGTAACTCGTAGGAACTGCCCCCGCAGCCGTGGAACTCCCGGTTTGAGAATACGACGGTAATTTGCATATTTCTAGACTTAGGCATAAAGACATGGCGTTAGAGGGTGAGAACTCAAAATAGACCCCAAACGTCCCCGTGGGTGGCACCGACTCCTCCCACGGGACCAATGTAACTCGTAGGAACTGACCCCGCTGCCGCGGGACTACCGGTTTGAGAATACGACGGTAATTTGCATATTTCTCGACTTTGGCTTGAAGTATTGGCGTTAGAGGGTGAGAACTCGAAACATCCCCCGAATGGCCATGGGGGTGGTACCAACACCTCCCACGGGGCCAATGTAACTCGTAGGAACTGACCCCGCAGTCACGGGACTCCCGGTTTAAGAATACGACGGTAATTTTTATATTTCTAGACTTAGGCTTAAAAACATGGCGTTAGAGGGTGAGAACTCGAAACATCCCCCGAACGGCTACGTGGGTTGCACTAACACCTCCCACGGGGTCAATGTAACTCATAGGAACAGACCCCGCAGCCGAGGGACTCTTGGTTTGATAATACGACGGTAATTTGCTGATTTCTAGACTTAGGCTTAAAAAACATGGCATTAGAGGGTGAGAACTTGAAACAGCCCCCAAACGGCCACGTGGGTGGCACCAACACCTCCCACTGGTCCAATGTAACTCGTAGGAACTAACCCCGCCGTCGCGGGACTCCCGGTTTGAGAATACGACGGTAATCTGCATATTTCTAGACTTAGGCTTAAAAACATGGCGTTAGAGCATGAGAACTCGAAACAGTCCCCGAACGTCCCCGTGGGTGGCACCAACACCTCCCACGGGATCAATGTAACTCGTAGGAACTGACCCCGCAGCCGCGGGACTCTCGGTTTGAGAATACGACGGTAATTTGAATATTTCTAGACTTAGGCTTAACCACATGGCGTTAGAGGGTGAGAACTCGAAACACCCCCCGAACGTCCCCGTGGGTGGCACCAACACCTAGCACGGGACCAATGTAATTCGTAGGAACTGACCCCGCAGCCGCGGGACTCTCTGTTTGAGAATATGATGGTAATTTGATTATTTCTCGACATAGGCTTAAAAACATGGCGTTAGAGGGTGAGAACTCGAAACAGCACCCGAACGCCCACGTGGGTGGCACCAACACCTCCCACGGGGCCAATGTATCTCGTAGGAACTGACCCCGCAGCCGCGGGACTACCGATTTGAGAATACGACGGTAATTTGAATATTTCTAGACTTAGGCTTAAAAACATGGCATTAGAGGGTGAGAACTCGAAACATCCCCCGAACGTCCCTGTGGGTGGCACCAACACCTCCCACGAGACCAATGTAACTCGTATGAACTGACCCCGCAGCTGCGGGACTCCCAGTATGAGAATATGACGGTAATTTGCATATTTCTAGGCTTAGGCTTAAAAACATGGCATTAGAGGGTGAGAACTCGAAACTGCCCCCGAACGGCCACGTGAGTGGCACCAACACCTCCCACGGGGCCAAAGTGACTCATAGGAACTGACCACGCAGCTAGGGGACTCCCGATTTGAGAATACGATGGTAATTTGTATATTTCTAGACTTAGGCTTAAAGTATTGGCGTTAGAGGGTTAGAACTCGAAACAGCCCCCGAATGGCCATATGGGTGGTACCAAGACCTCCCACGGGGCCAATGTAACTCGTAGGAACTGACCCCACAGTCG
Source organism: Sambucus nigra (assembly GCA_949130495.1). Lineage (NCBI taxonomy): Eukaryota > Viridiplantae > Streptophyta > Magnoliopsida > Dipsacales > Adoxaceae > Sambucus > Sambucus nigra. The sequence goes on along the minus strand of OX422207.1, from coordinate 656,028,470 downwards.
CGGGACTCCCGGTTTGAGAATATGATGGTAATTTTCATATTTCTAGACTTAGGCTTAAAAACATTGCATTAGAGGGTGAGAACTCGAAACAGCCACCGAACGGCCACGGGGGTGGCACCAACACCTCCCACAGGATCAATGTACTCGTAGGAACTGACCCCGCAGCCGCGGGACTCTCGGTTTGAGAATACGACGGTAATTTGCATATTTCTAGACTTAGGCTTAACCACATGGCGTTAGATTGTGAGAAATTGAAACAGCCCGAGAACGTCCTCGTGGGTGGCACCAACACCTCCCACGGGACCAATGTATCTCGTAGGAACTGACCCCGCAGCCGCGGGACTACCGATTTGAGAATACGATGGTAATTTGCATATTTCTAGACTTAGGCTTAAAAACATGGCATTAGAGGGTGAGAACTCGAAACATCCCCCGAATGTCCCTATGGGTGGCACCAACACCTCCCACGAGACCAATGTAACTCGTATGAACTGACCCCGCAGCTGCGGGACTCCCGGTTTGAGAATATGATGGTAATTTGCATATTTCTAGACTTAGGCTTAAAAATATGGCATTAGAGGGTGAGAACTCGAAACTGCCCCCGAACGGCTACGTGAGTGGCACCAACACCTCCCCCGGGGCCAAATTGACTCATAGGAACTCATCCCGCAGCCAAGGGACTCCCGGTTTGAGAATACGATGGTAATTTGCATATTTCTAGACTTAGGATTAAAGTATTGGCGTTAGAGGGTTAGAACTCGAAACAACCCCCGAATGGCCATGTGGGTGGTACCAACATCTCCCACGGGGACAATGTAACTCGTAGGAACTGACCCCGCAGCCGCGGCACTCCCGGTTTGAGAATACGATGGTAATTTGGATATTTCTAGACTAAGGCTTAAAAACATGGCGTTAGAGGGTGAGAACTCGAAACAGCCCCCGAACGGCCACGTGGGTGGCACCAACACCTCCCACGGGGATAATGTAACTCGTTGGACTTGACCCCGCCGCCGCGGGACTCCCGGTTTGAGAATACGACGGTAATTTGCATATTTCTAGACTTAAGCTTAAAAACATGGCATTAGATGGTGAGAACTCGAAACAGCCCCCGAACGGCCACGTGGGTGGCACCAACACCTCCCACGGGACCAATGTAACTCGTAGGAACTGACCCCGCAGTCGCGGGACTCCCGGTTTGAGAATGTAATTTGCATATTTCTAGACTTTGGCATAAAGACATGGCGTTATAGGGTGAGAACTCAAAACAGCCCCCGAAGGTCCCTGTGGGTGGAACTAACACCTCCCACGGGACCAATGTAACTCGTAGGAACTGACCCCGCATCCGCGGGGACTCCCGGTTTGAGAATGCGACAGTAATTTGTACATTTATGGACTTAGGCTTAAAAACATGGCGTTAGAGGGTGAGAACTTGAAACAGCCCTCGAACGAGCCACGTGAGTGGAACCAACACCTCCCACGGGGCCAATGTAACTCGTAGGAACTGACCCCGCAGCCGCGGGACTCCCGATTTGAGAGTACGATGGTAATTTTTATATTTCCAGACTTTGGCTTAAAGTATTGGCATTAGAGGGTGAGAACTCGAAACAGCACCCGAGTGGCCATATGGGTGGTACAAACACCTCCCACGGGGCCAATGTAACTCGTAGGAACTGACCCCGCAGCCGCGGGACACCCGATTTGAGATTACGACTGTAATTTGCATATTTCAAGACTTAGGCTTAAAAACATGGCGTTAGAGGGTCAGAACTCGAAAAAAACCCCAAACGTCCCTGTGGGTGGCACCAACACCTCCCAAGGGACCAATGTAACTCGTAGGAACTGACCCCGCAGCCGCGGGACTCCCGGTTTGAGAATACGACGGTAATTTGCATATTTCTAGACTTAGGCTTAAAAACATGGCGTTAGAGGGTGAGAACTCGAAACAGCCCCCGAACGGCCACGTGAGTGCCACTAACACCTCCCACGGGGCGAATGGAACTCGTAGGAACTGACCCCGCAGCCGCGGGACTCCCAGTTTGAGAATACGATTGTAATTTGCATATTTCTAGACTTAGTCTTAAAGGCATTGCGTTAGAGGGTGAGAACTCAAAACAGCCCCCGAACGGCCACGTGGGTGGCACCAACACCTCCCACAGGTCCAATGTAACTCGTAGGAACTGACCCCGCCGCCGCGGTACTTCCCGTTTGAGAATACAACGGTAATTTGTATATTTTTCGACTTAGGCTTAAAAGCATGGCATTAGAGGGTGAGAACTCGAAACATCCCCCGAACGTCCCCGTGGGTGGCACCAACACCTCCCACTAGACCAATGTAACTCGTAGGAACTGACCCCGCAGCCGCGGGACTCCCGGTTTGAGAATACGAAGGTAATTTAAATATTTCTATACTTAGGCTTAACAACATGGCGTTAGAGGGTGAGAACTCGAAACATCCCCCGAACGGCCACGTGGGTTGCACTAACACCTCCCACGGGGTCAATGTAACTCATAGGAACAGACCCCGCAGCCGCGGTACTCTTGGTTTGATAATACGACGGTAATTTGCTTATTTCTAGACTTAGGATTAAAAAACATGGCGTTAGAGGGTGTGAACTTGAAACAGCCCCCAAACGGCCACGTGGGTGGCACCAACATCTCCCACTGGTCCAATGTAACTCGTAGGAACTCACCCCGCCGTCGCGGGACTCCCGGTTTGAGAATACGACGGTAATCTGCATATTTCTAGACTTAGGCTTAAAAACATGGCGTTAGAGGTTGAGAACTTGAAACAGTCCCCGAACGTCCACGTGGGTGGCACCAACACCTCCCACGGGATCAATGTAAGTCGTAGGAACTGACCCCGCAGCCGCGGGACTCTCGGTTTGAGAATACGACGGTAATTTGCATATTTCTAGACTTAGGCTTAACCACATGGCGTTAGAGGGTGAGAACTCGAAACAGCCCCCGAACGTCCCCGTGGGTGGCACCAACACCTCGCACGGGACCAATGTAATTCGTAGGAACTAACCCCGCAGCCGCGGGACTCTCGGTTTGAGAATATGATGGTAATTTGATTATTTCTCGACATAGGCTTAAAAACATGGCGTTAGAGGGTGAGAACTCGAAACAGCACCCGAACGCCCACGTGGGTGGCACCAACACCTCCCACGGGGCCAATGTATCTCGTAGGAACTGACCCCACAGCCGCGGGACTACCGATTTGAGAATACGACGGTAATTTGCATATTTCAAGACTTAGGCTTAAAAACATGGCATTAGAGGGTGAGAACTCGAAACATCCCGCGAATGTCCCTATGGGTGGCACCAACACCTCCCACGAGACCAATGTAACTCGTATGAACTGACCCCGCAGCTGTGGGGCTCCCGGTTTGAGAATATGACGGTAATTTGCATATTTCTAGACTTAGGCTTAAAAACAATGCATTAGAGGGTGAGAACTCAAAACTGCCCCCGACCGGCTACGTGAGTGGCACCAACACCTCCCCCGGGGCCAAAGTGACTCATAGGAACTCACCCCGGAGCCAAGGGACTCCCGGTTTGAGAATACGATGGTAATTTGCATATTTCTAGACTTAGGCTTAAAGTATTGGCGTTAGAGGGTTAGAACTCGAAACTGCCCCCGAATGGCCATGTGGGTGGTACCAACATCTCCCACGGGGACAATTTAACTCGTAGGAATTCACCCCGCAACCGCGGCACTCCCGGTTTGAGAATACGATGGTAATTTGCATATTTCCAGACTAAGGCTTAAAAACATGGCGTTAGAGGGTGAGAACTCGAAACAGCCCCCGAACGGCCACGTGGGTGGCACCAACACCTCCCATAGGGATAATGCAACTCGTTGGACTTGACCCCGCCGCCGCGGGACTCCCGGTTTGAGAATACGACGGTAATTTGCATATTTCTAGACTTAATCTTAAAAACATGGCGTTAGAGGGTGAGAACTCGAAACAGCCCCCGAACGGCCACGTGGGTGGCACCAACACCTCCCACGGGACCAATGTAACTCGTAGGAACTGACCCCGCAGCCGCGGGACTCCCGGTTTGAGAATGTAATTTGCATATTTCTAGACTTAGGCATAAAGACATGGCGTTATAGGGTGAGAACTCAAAACACCCCCCGAAGGTCCCTGTGGGTGGAACCAACACCTCCCACGGGACCAATGTAACTCGTAGGAACTGACCCCGCAGCCGCGGGGACTCCCGGTTTGAGAATGCGACAGTAATCTGTACATTTCTCGACTTAGGCTTAAAAACATGGCGTTAGAGGGTGAGAACTCGAAACAGCACCCGAACGGCAACGTGGGTGGCACCTGCACCTCCCACGGGGTCAATGTAACTCATAGGAACTGACCCCGCAGCCGCGGGACTCCTGGTTTGAGAATACTACGGTAATTTGCATATTTCTAGACTTAGGCTTAAAAAACATGGCGTTAGAGGGTGAGAACTCGAAACAACCACCGTAACGGCCACGTGGGTGGCACCAACACCTCCCACGGGTCCAATGTAACTCGTAGGAACTGACCCCGCCATCGCGGGACTCTCGGTTTGACAATACGACGGTAATTGGCATAATTCTAGACTTAGGCTTATTAACATGGCGTTAGAGGGTGATAACTCGAAACAGCCCCCGAACGTCCCCGTGTGTGGCACCAACGCCTCCCACGGGGCCAATGTAACTCGTAGGAACTGACCCCGGAGCCGCAGGACTCCCGATTTGAGAATACGGTGGTAATTTGCATATTTTAAGACTTAGGCTTAAAAGCATGGCGTTAGAGGGTGAGAACTCGAAACAGCCCCCCAACGTCCCTGTGGGTGGCACCAACACCTCACACGGGACCAATGTAACTTGTAGGAACTGACCTCGCAGCCGCGGGACTACCGATTTGAGAATACGATGGTAATTTGCATATTTCTAGACTTAGGCTTAAAAACATGGCGTTAGAGGGTGAGAACTCGAAACAGCTCCTGAACGACCCTGTGGGTGGCACCAACACCTCCCACGGGACCAATGTAACTCATATGAACTGAACCCAGAGTTGTGGGACTCCCGGTTTGAGAATATGACCGTAATTTGCATATTTCTAGACTTAGGCTTAAAAACATGTGATTAGATGGTGAGAACTCGAAACAGCCCCCGAACGGCCACGTGAGTGGCACCAACACCTCCCACGGGGCCAATGTAACTCGTAGGAACTGACCCCGCAGCCGCGGGACTCCCCGTTTCAGAATACGATGGTAATTTGTATATTTCTAGACTTTGGCTTAAAGTATTGGCGTTAGAGGGTGAGAACTCGAAACAACACCCGAATGGCCATGTGGGTGGTACAAACACCTCCCACGGGGCCAATGTAACTCGTAGGAACTGACCCCGCAGCCGCGGGACTCCCGGTTTGAGAATACGACGGTAATTTGCATATTTCTAGACTTAGGCTTAAAAACATGGCGTTAGAGGGTGAGAACTCGAAACAGCCCCCGAACGGCCACATGGGTGGCACCAACACATCCCACGGGGTCAATGTAACTCGTGGGAACTGACCCCGCAACCGCGGGACTCCTGGTTTGAGCATACGACGGTAATTTGCATATTTATAGACTTAGGCTTAAAAAACATGGCGTTAGAGGGTGAGATCTTGAAACAGCCCCCGAACGGCCACGTGAGTGGAACCAACACCTCCCACGGGGCCAATGTAACTCGTAGGAACTGACCCCGCAGCCGCGGGACTCCCAATTTGAGAATACGACGGTAATTTTTATATTCCCAGACTTTGGCTTAAAGTATTGGCGTTAGAGGGTGAGAACTCGAAATAGCACCCGAATGGCCATATGGGTGGTACAAACACCTCCCACGGGGCCAATGTAACTCGTACGAACTAACCCCGTAGCCGCGGGACACCCGATTTGAGAATACGACTGTAATTTGCATATTTCAAGACTTAGGCTTAAAAACATGGCGTTAGAGGGTCAGAGCTCGAAACAACCCCCAAACGTCCCTGTGGGTGGCACCAACACCTCCCACGGGACCAATGTAACTCGTAGGAACTGACCCCGCAACCGCGGGACTCCCGGTTTGAGAATACAATGGTAATTTGCATATTTCTAGACTTAGACTTAAAAACATGGCGTTAGAGGGTGAGAACTCGAAACAGCCCCCGAACGGCCACATGAGTGCCACTAACACCTCCCACAGGGCGAATGGAACTCGTAGGAACTGACCCCGCAGCCGCGGGACTCCCGGTTTGAGAATACGATTGTAATTTGCTTATTTGTAGACTTAGTCTTAAAGGCATTGCGTTAGAGGGTGAGAACTCAAAACAGCCCCCGAACGGCCACGTGGGTGGCACCAACACATCCCACGGGGTCAATGTAACTCGTGGGAACTGACCCCGCAACCGCGGGACTCCTGGTTTGAGCATACGACGGTAATTTGCATATTTCTAGACTTAGGCTTAAAAACATGGCGTTAGAGGGTGAGAACTCGAAACAACCCCCGAACGGCCACATGGGTGGCACCAACACATCCCACGGGGTCAATGTAACTCGTGGGAACTGACCCCGCAACCGCAGGACTCCTGGTTTGAGCATACGACGGTAATTTGCATATTTATAGACTTAGGCTTAAAAAACATGGCGTTAGAGGGTGAGATCTTGAAACAGCCCCCAAACGGCCACGTGAGTGGAACCAACACCTCCCACGGGGCCAATGTAACTCGTAGGAACTGACCCCGCAGCCGCGGGACTCCCGATTTGAGAATACGTCGGTAATTTTTATATTCCCAGACTTTGGCTTAAAGTATTGGCGTTAGAGGGTGAGAACTCGAAACAGAACCCGAATGGCCATATGGGTGGTACAAACACCTCCCACGGGGCCAATGTAACTCGTACGAACTAACCCCGTAGCCGCGGGACACCCGATTTGAGAATACGACTGTAATTTGCATATTTCAAGACTTAGGCTTAAAAACATGGCGTTAGAGGGTCAGAGCTCGAAACAACCCCCAAACGTCCCTGTGGGTGGCACCAACACCTCCCACGGGACCAATGTAACTCGTAGGAACTGACCCCGCAACCGCGGGACTCCCGGTTTGAGAATACAATGGTAATTTGCATATTTCTAGACTTAGACTTAAAAACATGGCGTTAGAGGGTGAGAACTCGAAACAGCCCCCGAACGGCCACATGAGTGCCACTAACACCTCCCACAGGGCGAATGGAACTCGTAGGAACTGACCCCGCAGCCGCGGGACTCCCGGTTTGAGAATACGATTGTAATTTGCTTATTTCTAGACTTAGTCTTAAAGGCATTGCGTTAGAGGGTGAGAACTCAAAACAGCCCCCGAACGGCCACGTGGGTGGCACCAACACCTCCCACGGGTCCAATGTAACTCGTAGGAACTGACCCCGCCGCCGCGGGACTCCCGATTTGAGAATACAACGGTAATTTGTATATTTTTAGACTTAAGCTTAAAAGCATGTCGTTAGAGGGTGAGAACTCGAAACATCCCCCGAACGTCCCCGTGGGTGGCACAAACACCTCCCACGAGACCAATGTAACTCGTAGGAACTGACCCCGCAGCCGCGGGACTCCCGGTTTGAGAATACGACGGTAATTTAAATATTTCTATACTTAGGCTTAACAACATGGCGTTAGAGGGTGAGAACTCGAAACAGCCCTCGAACGTCCCTGTGGGTGGCACCAACACCTCCCACGGGGCCAATGTAACTCGTAGGAACTGACCCCGCAGCCGCGGGACTCCCGATTTGAGAATACGATGGTAATTTGCATATTTCAAGACTTAGGCTTAAAAACATGGCGTTAGAGGGTGAGAACTCAGAACAGCCCCCGAACGTCCCTCTGGGTGGCACCAATACCTCCCACGGGACCAATGTAACTCGAAGGAACTGACCCTGCAGCCACGAGACTCCCGGTTTTAGAATACGATGGTAATTTGCATATTTCTAGACATAGTCTTAAAGACATGGCGTTAGAGGTTGAGAACTCAGAACAGCCCCCGAACGGCCAAGTGGGTTGCACCAACACCTCCCACGGGGCCAATGTAACTCGTAGGAACTGACGCCGCAGCCGCGGGTCTCCTTGTTTGAGAAGACAACGGTAATTTGCAAATTTCTAGACTAAGGCTTAAAATCATGGCGTTAGAGGGTGAGAACTAGAAATTACCCCGAACGTCCCCGTGGTTGGCACCAACTCCTCCGACGGGACCAATGTAACTCGTAGGAACTGACCCCGCAGCCGCGGAACTCCCGGTTTGAGAATACGAGGGTAATTTGCATATTTCTCGACTTAGGCTCAAAAATATGGCGTTAGAGGGTGAGAACTCGAAACAGCCCCCGAACGTCCCTGTGGGTGGCACCAACACCTCCCACAGGACCCAGGTAACTCGTATGAACTGACCACGCAGCTGCGGGACTCCCGATTTGAGAGTATGATGGTAATTTGCATATTTCTAGACTTAGGCTTAAAACCATGGCATTAGAGGGTGAGAACTCGAAACTGCCCCCGAACGGCCACGTGAGTTCCACCAACACCTCCCACGGGGCCAATGTAACTCATAGGAACTGACCCCGCAGCCGCGGGACTCCCGATTTGAGAATACGATGGTAATTTGCATATTTCTAGACATTGGCTTAAAGTATTGGCGTTAGAGGGTGAGAACTCGAAACAGCCTCTGAATGGCCATGTGGGTGGCACCAACACCTCCCACGGGGCCAATGTAACTCGTAGGAACTGACGCGGCAGCCGCGGGACTCCCAGTTTGAGAATACGACGGTAATTTGCATTTTTCTAGACTTAGGCTTAAAAACATGGCGTTAGAGGGTGAGAACTCGAAACAGCCCCCGAACGGCCACGTGGGTGGCACCAACACTTCGCACGGGGTCAATGTAACTCGTAGGAACTGACCCCGCAGCCGCGGGACTCCTTGTTTGAGAATAAGACAATAATTTGCATATTTCTAGACTTAGGCTCAAAAAACATGGCGTTAGAGGGTCAGAACTCGAAACAGCCCCCTAACGGCCACGTGGGTGGCACCAACACCTCCCACGGGTCCAATGTAACTCGTAGTAACTGACCCCGCCGTCACGGGACTCCCGGTTTGAGAATACAACGATAATTTGGATATTTCTAGACTTAGGCTTAAAAACATGGCGTTAGAGGGTGAGAACTCGAAACAGTCCCCGAACGTCCCCGTGGGTGGCACCAACACCTCCCACGGGACCAATGTAACTCGTAGGAACTGACCCCGCAACTGCGGGACTCTCGGTTTGAGAATAGAATGATAATGTGCATATTTCTAGACTTAGGGTTAAGAACATGGCGTTAGAGGGTGAGAACTCGAAACAGCCCCCGAACGTTCCCGTGGGTGGCACCAACACCTCCCACGGGGCCAATGTAACTCGTAGGAACTGACCCCGAAGCCGCGGGACTCTCGATTTGAGAATATGGCGGTAATTTGCATATTTCTAGACTTAGGCTTAACAACATGGCGTTAGAGGGTGAGAACTCGAAACATCCCCCGAACGTCCCCGTGGGTGGCACCAACACCTCCCACGGGGCCAATGTAACTCGTAGGAACTGACCCCGCAGCCGCGGGACTCCCGATTTGAGAATACGACAATAATTTTGCATATTTCAAGACTTAGGCTTAAAAACATGGCGTTAGAGGGTGAGAACTCAAAACAGCCGCCGAACGTCCCTGTGGGTGGCACCAACACCTCCCACGGGACCAATGTAACTCGTAGGAACTGACCCCGCAGGTGCGGGACTCCCGGTTTTAGAATACGATGGTAATTTGCATATTTCTAGACTTAGTCTTAAAGACATGGCGTTAGAGGTTAAAACTCAAAACAACTCCCGAACGGCCAAGTGGGTTGCTCCAACACCTCCCACGGGGCCAATGTAACTCGTAGGAACTGACGCCGCAGCCGCGGGTCTCCCTGTTTGATAATACAACTGTAATTTTCATATTTCTAGACGTAGGCTTAAAAACATGGCGTTAGAGGGTGAGAACTCGAAACAGCCCCCGAACGTCCCCGTGGGTGGCACCAACACTTCCCACGGGGCCAATGTAACTGGTAGGAACTGACCCCGCCGTCGCGGGACTCCCGGTTTGAGAATACAACGGTAATCTGCATATTTCTAGACTTAGGCTTAAAAACATGGAGTTAGAGGGTGAGAACTCGAAACAGTCCCCGAACGTCCCCGTGGGTGGCACCAACACCTCCCACGAGATCAATGTAACTCGTAGGAACTGACCCCGCAGCCGCGGGACTCTCGGTTTGAGAATACGACGGTAATTTTCATATTTCTAGACTTAGGTTTAACCACATGGCGTTAGAGGGTGAGAACTCGAAACAGCCCCCGAACGTCCCCGTGGGTGGCACCAACACCTCCCACGGGACCAATGTAATTCGTAGGAACTGACCCCGCAGCCGCGGGACTCTCGGTTTGATAATACAATGGTAATTTGATTATTTCTCGACTTTGGCTTAAAAACATGGCGTTAGAGGGTGAGAACTCGAAACAGCACCCGAACGGCGACGTGGGTGGCACCAACACCTCCCACGTGGCCAATGTAACTCGTAGGAACTGACCCCGCAGGCGCGGGACAACCGATTTGAGAATACGATGGTAATTTTCATATTTCTAGACTTAGGCTTAAAAACATGGCATTAGAGGGTGAGAACTCGAAACATCCCCCGAACGTCCCTGTGGGTGGCACCAACACCTCCCACGAGACCAATGTAACTCCTATGAACTGACCCCACAGCTGCGGGACTCCCAGTATGAGAATATGACGGTAATTTGCATATTTCTAGACTTACTCTTAAAAACATGGCATTAGAGGGTGAGAACTCGAAACTACCCCCGAACGGCCACGTGAGTGGCACCAACACCTCCCACGGGGCCAAAGTGACTCATAGGAACTGACCACGCAGCCAGGGGACTCCCGGTTTGAGAATACGATGGTAATTTGCATATTTCTAGACTTAGGCTTAAAGTATTGGCGTTAGAGGGTTAGAAATCGAAACAGCCCCCGAATGGCCATATGGGTGGTACCAACACCTCCCACGGGGCCAATGTAACTCGTAGGAACTGACCCCGCAGTCGCGGGACTCCCGGTTTGAGAATACAACGCTAATTTTCATATATCTAGACTTAGGCTTAAAAACATTGCGTTAGAGGGTGAGAACTCAAAACAGCCGCCGAACGGCCACGTGGGTGGCACCAACACCTCCCACGGGGTCAATGTAACTCGTAGGAACAGACCCCGCAGCCGCGGGACTCTTGGTTTTAGAATACGACGGTAATTTGCATATTTCTAGACTAAGGCTTAAAAAACATGGTGTTAGAGGGTGAGAACTTGAAACAGCCCCCAAACGGCCACGTGGGTGGCACCAACAACTCCCACTGGTCCAATGTAACTCGTAGGAACTGACCCCGCCGTCGCGGGGCTCCCGGTTTGAGAATACGACGGTAATTTGCATATTTCTAGACTTAGGCTTAAAAACATGGTGTTAGAGGGTGAGAACTCGAAACAGCCCCCGAACGTCCCCGTGGGTGGCACCAACACCTCCCACGGGATCAATGTAACTCGTAGGAACTGATCCCGCAGCCGCGGGACTCTCGGTTTGAGAATACGACGGTAATTTGCATATTTCTAGACTTAGGCTTAACCACATGGCGTTAGAGTGTGAGAACTCGAAACAGCCCCCGAACGTCCCCGTGGGTGGCACCAACACCTCCCACGGGACCAATGCAACTCGTAGGAACTGACCCCGCAGCCGCGGGACTCTCGGTTTGAGAATACGATGATAATTTGAATATTTCTCAACTTAGGCATAAAAACATGGCGTTAGAGGGTGAGAACTCGAAACAACACCCGAACGGCCACGTGGGTGGCACCAACACCTCCCCCGGGGCCGATGTAACTCGTAGGAACTGACCCCGCAGCCGCGGGACTACCGATTTGAGAATACGACGGTAATTTGGATATTTCTAGACTTAGGCTTAAAACATGGCATTAGAGGGTGAGAACTCGAAACATCCCCCGAATGTCCCTGTGGGTGGCACCAACACCTCCCACGAGACCAATGTAACTCGTATGAACTGACCCCGCAGCTGCGGGACTCCCGGTTTGAGAATATGACGGTAATTTGCTTATTTCTAGACTTAGGCTTAAAAACATGGCATTAGAGCATGAGAACTCGAAACTGCCTCCGAACGGCCACGTGAGTGGCACCAACACCTCCCACGGGGCCAAAGTGACTCATAGGAACTCACCCCGCAGCCAAGGGACTCCCGGTTTGAGAATACGATGGTAATTTGCATATTTCTAGACTTAGGCTTAAAGTATTGGTGTTAGAAGGTTAGAACTCGAAACAGCCCCCGAATGGCAATGTGGGTGGTACCAACATCTCCCACGGGGACAATGTAACTCGTCGGAACTGACCCCACAGCCGCGGTACTCCCGGTTTGAGAATACGACGGTAATTTGCATATTTCTAGACTAAGGCTTAAAAACATGGCGTTAGAGGGTGAGAACTCGAAACAGCCCCCGAACGGCCACGTGGGTGGCACCAACACCTCCCACGGGGACAATGTAACTCATTGGAATTGACCCCGCCGCCGCGGGACTCCCATTTTGAGAATACGAAGGTAATTTACATATTTCTAGACTTAAGCTTAAAAACATGGCATTAGAGGGTGAGAACTCGAAACAGCCCCCGAACGGCCACGTGGGTGGCACCAACACCTCCCACGGGACCAATGTAACTCGTAGGAACTGACTCCGCAGCCGCGGAACTCCCGGTTTGAGAATACGACGGTAATTTGCATATTTCTAGACTTAGGCATAAAGACACGGCGTTAGAGGGTGAGAACTCAAAATAGCCCCCAAACATCCCCGTGGGTGGCACCGACTCCTCCCACGGGACCAATGTAACTCGTAGGAACTGACCCCGCAGCCGCGGGACTACCGGTTTGAGAATACGACGGTAATTTGCATATTTCTCGACATAGGCTTAAAAACGTGGCGTTAGAGGGTGAGAACTCGAAACAGCACCCGAATGACAACGTGGGTGGCACCAACACCTCCCACGGGACCAATGTAACTCGTAGGAACTGACCCCGCAGCCGCGAGACTACCGATTTGAGAATACGACGGTAATGTGCATATTTCTAGACTTAGGCTTAAAATCATGGCATTAGAGGGTGAGAACTCGAAACAGCTCCCTAACGTCCCTGTGGGTGGCACCAACACCTCCCACGGGACCAATGTAACTCGTATGAACTGACCCCGCAGTTGCGGGATGCCCAGTTTGAGAATATGACGGTAATTTGCATATTTCTAGACTTAGTCTTAAAAACAAGTCATTAGAGGGTGAGAACTCGAAACAGCCCCCGAATGGCCACGTGAGTGGCACCAACACCTCCCACAGGGCCAATGTAACTCGAAGGAACTGACCCCGCAGCCGCGGGACTCCCGATTTGAGAATACGACGGTAATTTGCATATTTCTAGACTAACGCTTAAAAACATGGCGTTAGAGGGTGAGAACTAGAAATTTCCCCGAACGTCCCCGTGGTTGGCACCAACTCCTCCCAGGGACCAATGTAACTCGTAGGAACTGACCCGGCAGCCGCGGGACTCCCGGTTTGAGAATACAACGGTAATTTGCATATTTCTAGACTTAGGCCTAAAAACATGGCGTTAGAGGGTGAGAACGCAAAACAGCCCCCGAACGGCCACGTGGGTGACACCAACACCTCCCACGGGGCCAATGTAACTCGTAGGAATTGACCCCACCGCTGCGGGACTCCCAGTTTGAGAATACGACGGTAATTTGCATATTTCTAGACTTAAGCTTAAAAACATGGCATTAGAGGATGAGAACTCGAAACAGCCCCCGAACGGCCACGTGGGTGGCACCAACACCTCCCACAGGACCAATGTAACTCGTAGGAACTGACCCCGTAGCCGCGGAACTCCCGGTTTGAGAATACGAAGGTAATTTGCATATTTCTAGACTTAGGCATAAAGAAATGGCGTTAGAGGGTGAGAACTCAAAATAGCCCCCAAACGTCCCCGTGGGTGGCACCAACACCTCCCACGGGACCAATGTAACTCATAGGAACTGACCCCGCTGCCGCGGGACTACCGGTTTGAGAATACGACGATAATCTGCATATTTCTCGACTTAGGCTTAAAAACATGGCGTTAGAGGGTGAGAACTCGAAACAGCACCCGAACGATAACGTGGGTGGCACCAACACCTCCCACGGGGCCAATGTACCTCGTAGGGACTGACCCCGCAGCCGCGGGACTACCGATTTGAGAATACGATGGTAATTTGCATATTTCTAGACTTAGGCTTAAAGTATTGGCGTTAGAGGGTGAGAACTCAAAACATCCCCCAAATGGTCATGTGGGTGGTACCAACACCTCCCACGGGGCCAATGTAACTCGTAGGAACTGATCCCGCAGTCGCGGGACTCCCGGTTTGAGAATACGATGGTAATTTACATATTTCTAGACTTAGGCTTAAAAACATTGCGTTAGAGGGTGAGAACTCGAAACAGCCCCCGAACGGCCACGTGGGTTGCACCAACACCTCCCACGGGGTCAATGTAACTCGTAGGAACAGAACCCGCAGCCGCGGGACTCTTCGTTTGAGAATACGACGGTAATTTGCTTATTTCTAGACTTAGGCTTAAAAAACATGGCGTTAGAGGGTGAGAACTTGAAACAGCCCCCAAACGGCCACGTGGGTGGCACCAACACCTCCCACTGGTCCAATGTAACTCGTAGGAACTGACCCCTCCGTCGCGGGACACCCGGTTTGAGAATACGACGGTAATCTGCATATTTCTAGACTTAGGCTTAAAAACATGGTGTTAGAGGATGAGAACTCGAAACAGTCCCCGAACGTCCCCGTGGGTGGCACCAACACCTCCCACGGGATCAATGTAACTCGTAGGAACTGACCCCGCAGCCGCGGGACTCTCGGTTTGAGAATACGATGGTAATTTGCATATTTCTAGATTTAGGCTTAACCACATGGCGTTAGAGGGTGAAAACTCGAAACATCCCCCGAACGTCCCCGTGGGTGGCACCAACACCTCCCACGGGACCAATGTAATTCGTAGGAACTGACACCGCAGCCGCGGGACTCTCGGTTTGAGAATACGATGGTAATTTGATTATTTCTCGACTTAGGCTTAAAAACATGGCGTTAGAGGGTGAGAACTCGAAACAGCACCCGAACGTCCCTGTGGGTGGCACCAACACCTCCCACGAGACCAATGTAACTCGTATGAACTGACCCCACAACTGCGGGACTCCCAGTATGAGAATATGACGGTAATTTGCATATTTCTAGACTTAGGCTTAAAAACATGGCATTAGAGGGTGAGAACTCAAAATTGCCCCCGAACGGCCACGTGAGTGGCACCAACACCACACGGGGCCAAAGTGACTCATAGGAACTGACCACGCAGCCAGGGGACTCCCGGTTTGAGAATACGATGGTAATTTTCATATTTCTAGACTTAGGCTTAAAGTATTGGCGTTAGAGGGTTAGAACTCAAAACAGCCCCCGAATGGCCATATGGGTGGTACCAACACCTCCCACGGGGCCAATGTAACTCGTAGGAACTGACCCCGCAGTCGCGGGACTCCCGGTTTGAGAATACGATGGTAATTTTCATATTTCTAGACTTAGGCTTAAAAACATTGCGTTAGAGGGTGAGAACTCGAAACAGCCGCCGAACGGCCACGTGGGTGGCACCAACACCTCCCACGGGGTCAATGTAACTCGTAGGAACAGACCCCGCAGCCGCGGGACTCTTGGTTTTAGAAGACGACGGTAATTTGCATATTTCTAGACTAAGGCATAAAAAACCTGGTGTTAGAGGGTGAGAACTTGAAACAGCCCCAAAACGGCCACGTGGGTGGCACCAACACCTCCCACTGGTCCAATGTAACTCGTAGGAACTGACCCCGCCGTCGCGGGACTCCCGGTTTGAGAATACGACGGTAATTTGCATATTTCTAGACTTAGGCTTAAAAACAAGGCCTTAGAGGGTGAGAACTCGAAACAGTCCCCGAACGTCCCCGTGGGTGGCACCAACACCTCCCACGGGATCAATGTAACTCGTAGGAACTGACCCCGCAGCCGCGGGACTCTCGATTTGAGAATACGACGGTAATTTGCATATTTCTAGACTTAGGCTTAACCACATGGCGTTAAAGTGTGAGAACTCGAAACAGCCCCCGAACTTCCCCGTGGGTGGCACCAACACCTCCCACGGGACCAATGTAACTCGTAGGAACGGACCCCGCAGCCGCGGGACTCTCGGTTTGAGAATACGACGGTAATTTGAATATTTCTCAACTTAGGCATAAAAACATGGCGTTAGAGGGTGAGAACTCGAAACAGCCCCCGAACTTCCCCGTGGGTGGCACCAACTCCTCCCACGGGACCAATGTAACTCGTAGGAACTGACCCCGCAGCCGCGGGACTCTCGGTTTGAGAATACGATGGTAATTTGAATATTTCTCGACTTAGGCATAAAAACATGGCGTTAGAGGGTGAGAACTCGTAACAGCACCCGAACGGCCACGTGGGTGGCACCAACACCTCCCACAGGGCCGATGTAACTCGTAGGAATTGACCCCGCAGCCGCGGGACTACCGATTTGAGAATACGACAGTAATTTGCATATTTATAGACTTAGGCTTAAATCATGGCATTAGAGGGTGAGAACTCGAAACATCCCCCGAATGTCCCTGTGGGTGGCACCAACACCTCCCACGAGACCAATGTAACTCGTATGAACTGACCCCGCAGCTGCAGGACTTCCGGTTTGAGAATATGACGGTAATTTGCATATTTCTAGACTTAGGCTTAAAAACATGGCATTAGAGGGTGAGAACTCGAAACTGCCCCCGAACGGCCACGTGAGTGGCACCAACACCTCCCACGGGGCCAAAGTGACTCATAGGAACTCACCCCGCAGCCAAGGGACTCCCGGTTTGAGAATACGATGGTAATTTGCATATTTCTAGACTTAGGCTTAAAGTATTGGCGTTAGAGGGTTAGAACTCGAAACAGCCCCCGAATGGCCATGTGGGTGGTACCAACATCTCCCACGAGGACAATGTAACTCGTAGGAACTGACCCCGCAGCCGCGGCACTCCCGGTTTGAGAATATGACGGTAATTTGCATATTTCTAGACTAAGGCTTAAAAACATGGCGTTAGAGGGTGAGAACTCGAAACAGCCCCCGAACGGCCACGTGGGTGGCACCAACACCTCCCACGGGGACAATGTAACTCGTTGGAATTGACCCCGCCGCCGCGGGACTCGCGGTTTGAGAATACGACGGTAATTTGCATATTTCTAGACTTAAGCTTAAAAACATGGTGTTAGAGGGTGAGAACTCGAAACAGCCCCCGAACGGCCACGTGGGTGGCACCCACACCTCCCACGGGACAAATGTAACTCGTAGGAACTAACCCCGCAGCCGCGGGACTCCCGGTTTGAGAATGGAATTTGCATATTTCTAGACTTAGGCATAAAGACATGGCGTTATAGGGTGAGAACTCAAAACAGCCCCCGAAGTTCCCTGTGGGTGGAACCAACACCTCCCACGGGACCAATGTAACTCGTAGGAACTGACACCGCAGCTGCGGGGACTCCCGGTTTGAGAATGCGACGGTAATTTGTACATTTCTAGACTTAGGCTTAAAAACAAGGCGTTAGAGGGTGAGAACTCGAAACAGCACACGAACGGCAACGTGGGTGGCACCAACACCTCCCACGGGGCCAATGTAACTCGTCGGAACTAATCCCGCAGCCGCGGGACTACCGATTTGAGAATACGACGGTAATTTTCATATTTCTAGACTTAGGCTTAAAAACATGGCGTTAGAGGGTGAGAACTCGAAACAGCTCCTGAACGGCCAAGTGGGTGGCACCAACACCTCCCACGGGGCCAATGTAACTCGTAGGAACTGACCCTGCAGCCGCGGGACTACCGATTTGAGAATACGACGGTAATTTGCATATTTCTAGACTTAGGCTTAAAAACATGGCGTTAGAGGGTGAGAACTCGAAACATCCCCCGAACGTCCCTGTGGGTGGCACCAACACCTCCCACGGGACCAATGTAACTCGTATGAACTGACCCCGCAGCTGCGGGACTCCCGGTTTGAGAATATTACGGTAATTTGCATATTTCTAGACTTAGGCTTAAAAACATGCATTAGAGGGTGAGAACTCGAAACAGCCCCCGAACGGCCACGTGAGTGGCACCAACACCTCCAACGGGGCCAAAGTAACTCGTAAGAACTGACCCCATAGCCAAGGGTCTCCCAGTTTGATAATACGATGGTAATTTGCATATTTCTAGACTTAGGCTTAAAGTATTGGCGTTAGAGGGTTAGAACTCGAAACAGCCCCCAAATGGCCATGTGGGTGGTACCAACACCTCCCACGGGGCCAATGTAACTCGTAGGAACTGACCCCGCAGTCGAGGCACTCCCGGTTTGAGAATACGACGGTAATTTGCATATTTCTAGACTAAGGCTTAAAAACATGGCGTTAGAGGGTGAGAACTAAAAATTGCCCCGAACGTCCCCGTGGTTGGCACCAACTCCTCCCATGGGACCAATGTAACTCATAGGAAATGACCCCGCAACTGCGGGACTCCCGGTTTGAGAATACAACGACAATTTGCATACTTCTAGACTTAGGCCTAAAAACATGGCGTTAGAGGGTGAGAACTCGAAATAACCAACGAATCGCCACGTGGGTGGCACCAACACCTCACACGGAGCCAATGTAACTCGTAGGAATTGACCCCCCCGCCGCGGAACTCCCGATTTGAGAATACGACGGTAATTTTCATATTTCTAAACTTAAGCTTAAAAACATGGTGTTAGAGGGTGAGAACTCGAAACAACCCCCGAACGGCCACGTGGGTGGCACCAACACCTCCCACGGGTTCAATGTAACTCGTAGGAACTGACCCCACCATCGCGGGACACCCGGTTTGAGAATACGACGGTAATTTACATATTTTTAGACTTAGGCTTAAAAACATGGCGTTAGTGGGTGAGAACTCGAAACAGTCCCCGAACGTCCCCGTGGGTGGAACCAACACCTCCCACGGGACCAATGTAACTCGTAGGAACTGAACCCGCAGCCGCGGGACTCCCGGTTTGAGAATACGTCGGTAATTTTCATATTTCTAGACTTAAGCTTAAAAACATGGTGTTAGATGGTGAGAACTCGAAACAACCCCCGAATGGCCACGTGAGTGGCACCAACACCTCCCACGGGACCAATGTAACTCGTAGGAACTGACCCCGCAGCTGCGGGACTCCCGGTTTGAGAATGTAATTTGCATATTTCTAGACTTAGGCATAAAGACATGGCGTTATAGGGTGAGAACTCAAAACAGCCCCCGTAGGTCCCTGTGGGTGGCACCAACACCTCCCACGGGACCAATGTAACTCGTAGGTACTGACCCCGCCATCGCGGGACTCCCGGTTTGAGAATACGACGGTAATTTGCATATTTCTAGGCTTAGGCTTAAAAACATAGTGTTAGAGGGTGAGAACTCGAAACAATCCCCGAACATCCCCGTGGGTGGCACCAACACCTCCCACGGGATCAATATAACTCGTAGGAACTGACCCCGCAGCCGCGGGACTCTCGGTTTGAGAATACGACGGTAATTTGCATATTTCTAGACTTAGGGTTAAAGTATTGGCGTTAGAGGGTGAGAACTTGAAACAGCCCCCGAATGGCCATGTGGGAGGTACCAACAGCTCCCACGGGGCCAATGTAACTCGTAGGAACTGACTCCGCAGTCGCGGGACTCCCGGTTTGAGAATACGACGGTAATTTGCATATTTCTAGACTTAGGCTTAAAAACATGGCGTTAGAGGGTGAGAACTCGAAACTGCCCCCGAACGGCCACGTGGGTGGCACCAACACCTCCCACGGGGTAAATGTAACTCGTAGGAACAGACCCCGCAGCCGCGGGGCTCTTGGTTTGAGAATACGACGGTAATTTGCATATTTCTAGACTTAGGCTTAAAAAACATGGCGTTAGAGGGTGAGAACTTGAAACAGCCCCCAAACGGCCACGTGGGTGGCACCAACACCTCCCACTGGTCCAATGTAACTCGTAGCAACTCACCCCGCCATCGCAGGACTCTCGGTTTGAGAATACGACGGTAATCTTCATATTTCTAGACTTAGGCTTAAAAACATGGCGTTACAGGGTGAGAACTCGAAACAGTCCCCGAACGTCCCCGTGGGTGGCACCAACACCTCCCACGTGATCAAAGTAACTCGTAGGAACTGACCCCGCAGCCGCGGGACTCTCAGTTTGAGAATACGATGGCAATTTGCATATTTCTAGACTTAGGCTTAACCACATGGCGTTAAAGGGTGAGAACTCGAAACAGCCCCCCGAATGTCCCCGTGGGTGGCACCAACACCTCCCACGGGACCAATGTAACTCGTAGAAACTGACCCCGCAGCCGCGTGACTCTCGGTTTGAGAATACGATGGTAATTCGAATATTTCTTGACTTAGGCTTAAAAACATGGCGTTAGAGGGTGAGAACTCGAAACAGCACCCGAACGGCCACGTGGGTGGCACCATCACCTCCCACGGGGCCAATGTAACTCGTAGGAACTGACCCCGCAGCCGCGGGAATACCGATTTGAGAATACGACGGTAATTTGTAGATTTCTATACTTAGGCTTAAAATCATGGCATTACAGGGTGAGAACTCGAAACAGCCCCCGAACGGCCACATGGGTGGCACCAACACATCCCACGGGGTCAATGTAACTCGTAGGAACTTACCCCGCAGCCGCGGGACTCCTGGTTTGAGAATACGACGGTAATTTGCATATTTCTAGATTTAGGCTTAAAAAACATGGCGTTAGAGGGTGAGATCTTGAAACAGCCCCCGAACGGCCACGTGAGTGGCACCAACACCTCCCACGGGGCCAACGTAACTCGTAGGAACTGACCCCGCAGCCGCGGGACTCCCGGTTTGAGAATACAACGGTAGTTTGTATATTTCTAGACTTTGGCTTAAAGTATTGGCGTTAGAGGGTGAGAACTCGAAACAGCACCCGAATGGCCATGTGGGTGGTACAAACACCTCCCACGGGGCCAATGTAACTCGTAGGAACTGACCCCGCAGTCGCGGGACTCCCGGTTTGAGAATACGACGGTAATTTTCATATTTCTAGACTTAGGCTTAAAAACATGGCTTTAGAGGGTGAGAACTCGAAACAGCCCCCGAACGGCCACGTGGGTGGCACCAACACCTCCCACGGGGTCAATGTAACTCGTAGGAACAGACCCCGCAGCCGCGGGACTCTTGGTTTGAGAATACGACGGTAATTTGCATATTTCTAGACTAAGGCTTAAAAACATGGCGTTAGAGGGTGAGAACTCGAAACATCCCCTGAACGGCCACGTGGGTGGCACCAACACCTCCCACGGGACCAATGTAACTCGTAGGAACTGACCCCGCAGCCGCGGGACTCCCGGTTTGAGAATGTAATTTGCATATTTCTAGACTTAGGCATAAAGACATGGCGTTATAGGGTGAGAACTCAAAACAGCCCCCGAAGGTCCCTGTGGGTGGCACCAACACCTCCCACGGGACCAATGTAACTCGTAGGATCTGACCCCACAGCCGCGGGGACTCCCGGTTTGAGAAAGCGACGGTAATTTGTACATTTCTTGACTTAGGCTTAAAAACATGGCGTTAGAGTGTGAGAACTCGAAATAGCACCCGAACGGCAACGTGGGTGGCACCAACACCTCCCACGGGGCCAATGTAACTCGTAGGAACTGACCCCGCAGCCGCGGGACTACCGATTTGAGAATTCGACGATAATTTAGATATTTCTAGACTTAGGCTTAAAAACATGGCGTTAGAGGGTGAGAACTCGAAACAGCTCGTGAATGACCCTGTGGGTGGCACCAACACCTCCCACGGGACCAATGTAACTCATATGAACTGAACCCAGAGTTGCGGGACTCCCGGTTTGAGAATATGACAGTAATTTGCATATTTCTAGACTTAGGCTTAAAAACATGTGATTAGATGGTGAGAACTCAAAACAGCCCCCGAACGACCACGTGAGTGGCACCAACACCTCCCACGGGGCCAATGTAACTCGTAGGAACGGACCCCGCAGCCGCGGGACTCCCGGTTTGAGAATACGATGGTAATTTGTATATTTCTAGACTTTGGCTTAAAGTATTGGCGTTAGAGGGTGAGAACTCGAAACATCACCCGAATGGCCATGTGGGTGGTACAAACACCTCCCACGGGGCCAATGTAACTCGTAGGAACTGACTCCGCAGCCGCGGGACTCCCGGTTTGAGAATACGACGGTAATTTGCATATTTCTAGACTTAGGCTTAAAAACATGGCGTTAGAGGGTGAGAACTTGAAACAGCCCCCGAACGGCCACATGGGTGGCACCAACACATCCCACGGGGTCAATGTAACACGTAGGAACTGACCCCGCAGCCGCGGGACTCCTGGTTTGAGAATACGACGGTAATTTGCATATTTCTAGACTTAGGCTTAAAAAACATGGCGTTAGAGGGTGAGATCTTGAAACAGCCCCCGAACGGCCACGTGAGTGGCACCAACACCTCCCACGGGGACAATGTAACTCGTAGGAACTGACCCCGCAGCCGCGGGACACCCGGTTTGAGAATACGACGATAATTTGTATATTTCTAGACTTTGTCTTAAAGTATTGGCGTTAGAGGGTGAGAACTCGAAACAGCACCCGAATGGCCATGTGGGTGGTACAAACACCTCCCGCGGGGCCAATGTAACTCATAGGAACTGACCCCGCAGCCGCGGGACTCCCGGTTTGAGAATACGACGGTAATTTGCATATTTCTAGACTTAGGCTTAAAAACAAGGCGTTAGAGGGTGAGAACTCGAAAAAGCCCCCGAACGGGCACGTGAGTGCCACTAACACCTCCCACGGGGCGAATGGAACTCGTAGGAACTGACCCCGCAGCCGCGGGACTCCCGGTTTGAGAATACGATTGTAATTTGCATATTTCTAGACTTAGTCTTAAAGGCATTGCGTTAGAGGGTGAGAACTCAAAACAGCCCCCGAACGGCCACGTGGGTGGCACCAACACCTCCCACGGGGCCAATGTAACTCGTAGGAACTGACCCCGCCGCCGCGGCACTTTCGTTTTGAGAATACAATGGTAATTTGCATATTTTTGGACTTAGGATTAAAAGCATGGAGTTAGAGGGTGAGAACTCGAAACAGCCCCCGAACGTCCCCGTGGGTGGCACCAACACCTCCCACGGGACCAATGTAACTCGTAAGAACTGACCCCGCAGCCGCGGGACTCCCGGTTTGAGAATACGATGATAATTTGCATATTTCTATACTTAGGCTTAACAACATGGTGTTAGAGGGTGAGAACTCGAAACAGCCCTCGAACGTCCCTGTGGGTGGCACCAACACCTCCCACGGGGCCCCCCAATGTAACTCGTAGGAACTGACCCCGCAGCCGCGGGACTCCCGGTTTGAGAATACGATGATAATTTGCATATTTCAAGACTTAGGCTTAAAAAATGGCGTTAGAGGGTGAGAACTCAAAATAGCCCCCCGAACATCCCTCTGGGTGGCACCAACACCTCCCACGGGACCAATGTAACTCGAAGGAACTGACCCCGCAGCCACGGGACTCCCGATTTTAGAATACGATGGTAATTTGCATATTTCTAGACTTAGTCTTAAAGACATGGCGTTAGAGGTTGAGAACTCAAAACAGCCCCCGAACGGCCAAGTGGGTTGCACCAACACCTCCCACGGGGCCAATGTAACTCGTAGGAACTGACGCCGCAGCCGCGGGTCCCCCTGTTTGAGAAGACAACGGTAATTTGCATATTTCTAGACTAAGGCTTAAAAACATGGCGTTAGAGGGTGAGAACTAGAAATTGCCCCGAACTTCCCCGTGGTTGGCACCAACTCCTCCCACGGGACCAATGTAACTCGTAGGAACTGACCCCGCAGCCGCGGGACTCCCGGTTTGAGAATACGACGGTAATTTGCATATTTCTCGACTTAGGCTTAAAAACATGGCGTTAGAGGGTGAGAACTCGAAACAGCCTCCGAAAGACCCTGTGGGTGGCACCAACACCTCCCACGGGACCCATGTAACTCGTATGAACTGACCCCGCAGCTGCGGGACTCCCGATTTGAGAGTATGATGGTAATTTGCATATTTCTAGACTTAGGCTTAAAAACATGGCATTAGAGGGTGAGAACTCGAAACAGCCCCCGAACAGCAACGTGAGTTCCACCAACACCTCCCACGGGGACAATATAACTCATAGGAACTGACCCCGCAGCCGCGGGACTCCCAATTTGATAATACGACGGTAATTTGCATATTTCTAGACATAGGCTTAAAGTATTGGCGTTAGAGGGTGAGAACTCGAATCAGCCTCCGAATGGCCATGTGAGTGGCACCAACACCTCCCACGGGGCCAATGTAACTCGTAGGAAGTGACGCCGCAGTCGCGGGACTCCCAGTTTGAGAATACGTCGGTAATTTGCAGTTTTCTAGACTTAGGCTTAAAAACATGGCGTTAGAGGGTGAGAACCCGAAACAGCCCCCGAACGGCCACGTGGGTGGCACCAACACTTCGCACGGGGTCAATGTAACTCGTAGGAACTGACCCCGCAACCGCGGGACTCCTGGTTTGAGAATAAGACGGTAATTTGCATATTTCTAGACTTAGGCTCAAAAAACATGGCGTTAGAGGGTCAGAACTCGAAACAGCCCCCTAACGGCCACGTGGGTGGCACCAACACCTCCCACGGGTCCAATGTAACTCGTAGTAACTGACCCCACCGTCACGGGACTCCCGGTTTGAGAATACGACGATAATTTGCATATTTCTATACTTAGGCTTAACAACATGGTGTTAGAGGGTGAGAACTCGAAACAGCCCTCGAACGTCCCTGTGGGTGGCACCAACACCTCCCACGGGGCCAATGTAACTCGTAGGAACTGACCCCGCAGCCGCGGGACTCCCGATTTGAGAATACGATGGTAATTATGCATATTTCAAGACTTAGGCTTAAAAAATGGCGTTAGAGGGTGAGAACTCAAAATAGCCCCCGAACATCCCTCTGGGTGGCACCAACACCTCCCACGGTACCAATGTAACTCGAAGGAACTGACCCCGCAGCCACGGGACTCCCGATTTTAGAATACGATGGTAATTTGCATATTTCTAGACTTAGTCTTAAAGACATGTCGTTAGAGGTTGAGAACTCAAAACAGCCCCCGAACGGCCAAGTGGGTTGCACCAACACCTCCCACGGGGCCAAAGTAACTCGTAGGAACTGACGCCGCAGCCGCGGGTCCCCCTGTTTGAGAAGACAACGGTAATTTGCATATTTCTAGACTAAGGCTTAAAAACATGGCGTTAGAGGGTGAGAACTAGAAATTGCCCCGAACTTCCCCGTGGTTGGCACCAACTCCTCCCACGGGACCAATGTAACTCGTAGGAACTGACCCCGCAGCCGCGGGACTCCCGGTTTGAGAATACGACGATAATTTGCATATTTCTCGACTTAGGCTTAAAAACATGGCGTTAGAGGGTGAGAACTCGAAGCAGCCTCCGAAAGTCCCTGTGGGTGGCACCAACACCTCCCACGGGACCCATGTAACTCGTATGAACTGACCCCGCAGCTGCGGGACTCCCGATTTGAGAGTATGATGGTAATTTGCATATTTCTAGACTTAGGCTTAAAAACATGGCATTAGAGGGTGAGAACTCGAAACAGCCCCCGAACAGCAACGTGAGTTCCACCAACACCTCCCACGGGGCCAATGTAACTCATCGGAACTGACCCCGCAGCCGCGGGACTCCCAATTTGAGAATACGACGGTAATTTGCATATTTCTAGACATAGGCTTAAAGTATTGGCGTTAGAGGGTGAGAACTCGAATCAGCCTCCGAATGGCCATGTGAGTGGCACCAACACCTCCCACGGGGCCAATGTAACTCGTAGGAAGTGACGCCGCAGTCGCGGGACTCCCAGTTTGAGAATACGTCGGTAATTTGCATTTTTCTAGACTTAGGCTTAAAAACATGGCGTTAGAGGGTGAGAACCCGAAACAGCCCCCGAACGGCCACGTGGGTGGCACCAACACTTCGTACGGGGTCAATGTAACTCGTAGGAACTGACCCCGCAACCGCGGGACTCCTGGTTTGAGAATAAGACGGTAATTTGCATATTTCTAGACTTAGGCTCAAAAAACATGGCGTTAGAGGGTCAGAACTCGAAACAGCCCCCTAACGGCCACGTGGGTGGCACCAACACCTCCCACGGGTCCAATGTAACTCGTAGTAACTGACCCCGCCGTCACGGGACTCCCGGTTTGAGAATACGACGATAATTTGTATATTTCTAGACTTAGGCTTAAAAACATGGCGTTAGAGGGTGAGAACTCCAAACAGTCCCCGAACGTCCTCGTGGGTGTCACCAACACCTCCCACGGGACCAATGTAACTCGTAGGAACTGACCCCGCAACTGCGGGACTCCCGGTTTGAGAATACAACGGTAATGTGCATATTTCTAGACTTAGGCTTAAGAACATGGCGTTAGAGGGTGAGAACTCAAAACAGCCCCCGAACGTTCCCGTGGGTGGCACCAACACCTCCCACGGGGCCAATGTAACTCGTAGGAACTGACCCCGCAGCCGCGGGACTCTCGGTTTGAGAATATGATGGTAATTTTCATATTTCTAGACTTAGGCTTAACAACATGGCGTTAGAGGGTGAGAACTCGAAACAGCCCCCGAACGTCCCCGTGGGTGGCACCAACACCTCCCACGGGGCCAATGTAACTCGTAGGAACTGACCCCGCAGCCGCGGGACTCCTAGTTTGAGAATACGACGGTAATTTGTATATTTCTAGAATTAGGCTTAAAAAAATGGCGTTAGAGGGTGAGATCTTGAAACAGCCCCCGAACGGCCACGTGAGTGGCACCAACACCTCCGACGGGACCAATGTAACTCGTAGGACCTGACCCCGCAGCCGCGGGACTCCTGGTTTTAGAATACAATGGTAATTTGCATATTTCTAGACTTAGTCTTAAGGACATGGCGTTAGAGGTTGAGAACTCAAAACAGCCCCCGAACGGCCAAGTGGGTTGCACCAACACCTCCCACGGGGCCAATGTAACTCGTAGGAACTGACGCCGCAGCCGCGAGTCTCCCTGTTTGAGAATCCAACGGTGATTTTCATATTTCTAGACGTAAGCTTAAAAACATGGCGTTAGAGGGTGAGAACTCGAAACAGGCCCCGAACGTCCCCGTGGGTGGCACCAACACCTCCCACGGGGCCAATGTAACTGGTAGGAACTGACCCCGCAGCAGCGGCACTCCCCGTTTGAGACTACGACTGTAATTTGCATATTTCTAGACTAAGGCTTAAAAACATTGCGTTAGAGGGTGAGAACTAGAAATTGCCCCGAACGTCCCTGTGGTTGGCACCAACTCCTCCCACGGGACCAATGTAACTCGTATGAACTGACCCCGCAGCCGCGGGACTCCCGGTTTGAGAATACAACGGTAATTTTTATATTTCTAGACTTAGGCCTAAAAACATGGCGTTAGAGGGTGAGAACTCAAAACAGCCCCCGAACGGCCACGTGGGTGGCACCAACACCTCCCACGAGGCCAATGTAACTCGTAGGAATTGACCCCACCGCCGCGGGACTCCCAGTTTGAGAATACGATGGTAATTTGTATATTTCTAGACTTAAGCTTAAAAACATGGCATTAGAGGGTGAGAACTCGAAACAGCCCCCGAATGGCCACGTGGGTGGCACCAACACCTCCCACGGGACCAATGTAACTCGTAGGAACTGACCCCGCAGCCGCGGAACTCCCGGTTTGAGAATACGACGGTAATTTGCATATTTCTAGACTTAGGCATAAAGACATGGCGTTAGAGGGTGAGAACTCAAAATAGCCCCCAAACGTCCCCGTGGGTGGCACCGACTCCTCCCACGGGGCCAATGTAATTCGTTGGAACTGACCCCGCAGCCGCGGGACTACCGGTTTGAGAATACGACGGTAATTTGCATATTTCTCGACTTAGGCTTAAAAACTTGGCGTGAGAGGATGAGAACTCGAAACAGCACCCGAACGACAACGTGGGTGGCACCAACACCTCCCACGGGACCAATGTAACTCGTAGGAACTGAGCCCGCAGCCGCGGGACTACCGATTTGAGAATACGACGGTAATTTGCATTTTTCTAGACTTAGGCTTAAAAACATAGCGTTAGAGGGTGAGAACTCGAAACAGCTCCCGAATGTCCCTGTGGGTGGCACCAACACCTCCCACGAGACTAATGTAACTCGTATGAACTGACCTCGCAGTTGCGGGATGCCCGGTTTGAGAATATGACGGTAATTTGCATATTTCTAGACTTAGGCTTAAAAACATGTCATTAGAGGGTTAGAACTCGAAACAGCCACCGAATGGCCACGTGAGTGGCACCAACACCTCCCACAGGGCCAATGTAACTCGTAGGAACTGACCCCGCAGCCGCGGGACTCCCGGTTTGTGAATACGACGGTAATTTGCATATTTCTAGACTAAGGCTTAAAAACATGGCGTTAGAGGGTGAGAACTAGAAATTGCGCCGAACGTCCCCGTGGTTGGCACCAACTCCTCCCACGGGACCAATTTAACTCGTAGGAACTGACCCCGCAGCCGCGGGACTCCCGGTTTGAGAATACAACGGTAATTTGCATATTTCTAGACTTAGGCCTAAAAACATGGCGTTAGAGGGTGAGAACTCCAAACAGCCCCCGAACGGCCACGTGGGTTGCACCAACACCTCCCACGGGGCCAATGTAACTCGTAGGAATTGACCCCACCGCCGCGGGACTCCCAGTTTGAGAATACGACGGTAATTTGCATATTTCTAGACTTAAGCTTAAAAACATGGCATTAGAGGGTGAGAACTCGAAATAGCCCCGAACGGCCACGTGGGTGGCATCGACACCTCCCACGGGACCAATGTAACTCGTAGGAACTGACCCCGCAGCCGCGGAACTCCCGGTTTGAGAATACGACGGTAATTTGCATATTTCTAGACGAAGGCTTAAAAACATGGCGTTAGAGGGTGAGAACTCGAAACAGCTCCCGAACGTCCCTGTGGGTGGCACCAACACCTCCCACGGGACCAATGTAACTCGTATGAACTGACCCCGCAGTTGCGGGATGCCCAGTTTGAGAATACGATGGTAATTTGCATATTTCTAGACTTAGGCATAAAGACATGGCGTTAGAGGGTGAGAACTCAAAATAGCCCCCAAACGTCCCTGTGGGTGGCACCGACTCCTCCCACGAGACCAATGTAATTCGCAGGAACTGACCCCGCAGCCGCGGGACTACCGGTTTGAGAATACGACGGTAATTTGCATATTTCTCGACTTAGGCTTAAAAACATGGCGTGAGAGGATGAGAACTCGAAACAGCACCCGAACGACAACGTGGGTGGCACCAACACCTCCCACGGGGTCAATGTAACTCGTAGGAATAGACCCCGCAGCCGCGGGACTCTTGGTTTGAGAATACGACGGTAATTTGCTTATTTCTAGACTTAGGCTTAAAAAACATGGCGTTAGAGGGTGAGAACTTGAAACAGTCCCCAAACGCCCACGTGGGTGGCACCAACACCTCCCACGGGTCCAATGTAACTCGAAGGAACTGACCCCGCCGTCGCGGGACTCCCGATTTGAGAATACGACGGTAATCTGCATATTTCTAGACTTAGGCTTAAAAACATGGCGTTAGAGGGTGAGAACTCGAAACAGTCCCCGAACGTCCCCGTGGGTGGCACCAACACCTCCCACGGGATCAATGTAACTCCTTGGATATGACCCTGCAGCCGCGGGACTCTCGGTTTGAGAATACGACGGTAATTTTAATATCTCTAGACTTAGGCTTAACCACATGGCGTTAGAGGGTGAGAACTCGAAACAGCCCTCGAACGTCCCCGTGGGTGGCACCAACACCTCCCACGGGACCAATGTAATTCAGAGGAACTGACCCCGCAGCCGCGGGACTCTCGGTTTGAGAATACGATGGTAATTTGATTATTTCTCGACTTAGGCTTAAAAACATGGCGTTAGAGGGTGAGAACTCAAAACAGCACCCGAACGGCCACGTGGGTGGCACCAACACCTCCCACGGGGCCAATGTAACTCGTAGGAACTGACCCCGCAGCCGCGGGACTACCGATTTGAGAATACGACTGTAATTTGCACATTTCTAGACTTAGGCTTAAAAACATGGCATTAGAGGGTCAGAACTCGAAACATCCCCCGAACGTCCCTGTGGGTGGCACCAACACCTCCCACGAGACCAATGTAACTCGTATGAACTGACCCCGCAGCTGCGGGACTCCCAGTATGAAAATATGACGGTAATTTGCATATTTCTAGACTTAGGCTTAAAAACATGGCATTAGAGGGTGAGAACTCGAAACTGCCCCCGAACGGGCACGTGAGTGGCACCAACACCTCCCACGGGGCCAAAGTGACTCATAGGAACTGACCACGGAGCCAGGGGACTCCCGGTTTGAGAATACGATGGTAATTTGCATATTTCTAGACTTAGGCTTAAAGTATTGGCGTTAGAGGGTTAGAACTCGAAACAGCCCCCGAATGGCCATATGGGTGGTACCAACACCTCCCACGGGGCCAATGTAACTCGTAGGAACTGACCCCGCAGTCGCGGGACTCCCGGTTTGAGAATACGATGGTAATTTGCATATTTCTAGACTTAGGCTTAAAAACATTGCGTTAGAGGGTGAGAACTCGAAACAGCCGCCGAACGGCCACGTGGGTGGCACCAACACCTCCCACGGGGTCAATGTAACTCGTAGGAACAGACCCCACAGCCGCGGGACTCTTGGTTTGAGAATACGATGGTAATTTACATATTTTTAGACTAAGGCTTAAAAAACATGGTGTTAGAGGGTGAGAACTTGAAACAGCCCCCAAACGGCCACGTGGGTGGCACCAACACCTCCCACTGGTCCAATGTAACTCGTAGGAACTGACCCCGCCGTCGCGGGACTCCCGGTTTGAGAATACGACGGTAATTTGCCTATTTCTAGACTTAGGCTTAAAAACATGGCGTTAGAGGGTGAGAACTCGAAATAGTCCCCGAACGTCCCCATGGGTGGCACCAACACCTCCCACGGGATCAATGTAACTCGTAGGAACTGACCCCGCAGCCGCGGGACTCTCGATTTGAGAATACGACGGTAATTTGCATATTTCTAGACTTAGGCTTAACCACATGGCGTTAGAGTGTGAGAACTCGAAACAGCCCCCGAACGTCCCCGTGGGTGGCACCAACACCTCCCACGGGACCAATGTAACTCGTAGGAACTGACCCCGTAGCCGCGGGACTCTCGGTTTGAGAATACGATGGTAATTTGAATATTTCTCGACTTAGGCATAAAAACATGGTGTTAGAGGGTGAGAACTCGAAACAGCAGCCGAACGGCCACGTGGGTGGCACCAACACCTCCCACGGGGCCAATGTAACTCGTAGGAACTGACCCCGCAGCCGCGGGACTACCGATTTGAGAATACGACGGTAATTTGCATATTTCTAGACTTAGGCTTAAAAACATGGCATTAGAGAGTGAGAACTCGAAACATCCCCCGAATGTCCTTGTGGGTGGCACCAACACCTCCCACAAGACCAATGTAACTCGTATGAACTGACCCCGCAGCGGCGGGACTCCCGGTATGAGAATATGATGGTAATTTGCATATTTCTAGACTTAGGCTTAAAAACAAGGCATTAGAGGGTGAGAACTCGAAACTACCCCCGAACGGCCACGTGAGTGGCACCAACACCTCCCACGGGGCCAAAGTGACTCATAGGAACTGACCACGCAGCCAGGGGACTCCCGGTTTGTGAATACGATGGTAATTTGCATATTTCTAGACTTAGGCTTAAAGTATTGGCGTTAGAGGGTTAGAACTCGAAACAGCCCCCGAATGGCCACGTGGGTGGTACCAACACCTCCCACGGGGCCAATGTAACTCGTAGGAACTGACCCCACAGTCGCGGGACTCCCGGTTTGATAATGCGACGGTAATTTTCATATTTCTAGACTTAGGCTTAAAAACATTGCGTTAGAGGGTGAGAACTCGAAACTGCCGCTGAACGGCCACGTGGGTGGCACCAACACCTCCCACGGGGTCAATGTAACTCGTAGGAACAGACCCCGAAGCCGCGGGACTCTTGGTTTGAGAATACGACGGTAATTTGCATATTTCTAGACTAAGGCTTAAAAAACATGGTGTTAGAGGGTGAGAACTTGAAACAGCCCCCAAACGGCCACGTGGGTGGCACCAACACCTCCCACTGGTCCAATGTAACTCTTAGGAACAGACCCCGCCGTCGCGGGACTCCCGGTTTGAGAATACGACGGTAATTTGCATATTTCTAGACTTAGGCTTAAAAAGATGGCGTTAGAGGGTGAGAACTCGAAACAGTCCCCGAACGTCCCCATGGGTGGCAACAACACCTCCCATGGGATCAATGTAACTCGTAGGAACTGACCCCGAAGCCGCGGGACTACCGATTTGAGAATACGACGGTAATTTGCATATTTCTAGACTTAGGCTTAAAAACATGGCATTAGAGAGTGAGAACTCGAAACATCCCCCGAATGTCCTTGTGGGTGGCACCAACACCTCCCACAAGACCAATGTAACTCGTATGAACTGACCCCGCAGCTGCGGGACTCCCGGTATGAGAATATGATGGTAACTTGCATATTTCTAGACTTAGGCTTAAAAACAAGGCATTAGAGGGTGAGAACTCGAAACTACCCCCGAACGGCCACGTGAGTGGCACCAACACCTCCCACGGGGCCAAAGTGACTCATAGGAACTGACCACGCAGCCAGGGGACTCCCGGTTTGTGAATACGATGGTAATTTGCATATTTCTAGACTTAGGCTTAAAGTATTGGCGTTAGAGGGTTAGAACTCGAAACAGCCCCCGAATGGCCACGTGGGTGGTACCAACACCTCCCACGGGGCCAATGTAACTCGTAGGAACTGACCCCACAGTCGCGGGACTCCCGGTTTGATAATGCGACGGTAATTTTCATATTTCTAGACTTAGGCTTAAAAACATTGCGTTAGAGGGTGAGAACTCGAAACTGCCGCTGAACGGCCACGTGGGTGGCACCAACACCTCCCACGGGGTCAATGTAACTCGTAGGAACAGACCCCGAAGCCGCGGGACTCTTGGTTTGAGAATACGACGGTAATTTGCATATTTCTAGACTAAGGCTTAAAAAACATGGTGTTAGAGGGTGAGAACTTGAAACAGCCCCCAAACGGCCACGTGGGTGGCACCAACACCTCCCACTGGTCCAATGTAACTCTTAGGAACAGACCCCGCCGTCGCGGGACTCCCGGTTTGAGAATACGACGGTAATTTGCATATTTCTAGACTTAGGCTTAAAAAGATGGCGTTAGAGGGTGAGAACTCGAAACAGTCCCCGAACGTATCCATGGGTGGCAACAACACCTCCCATGGGATCAATGTAACTCGTAGGAACTGACCCCGCAGCCGCGGGACTCTCGGTTTGAGAATACGACGGTTATTTGCATATTTCTTGACTTAGGCTTAACCACATGGCGTTAGAGTGTGAGAACTCGAAACAGCCCCCGAACGTCCCCGTGGGTGGCACCAACACCTCCCACGGGACCAATGTAACTCGTAGGAACTGACCCCGCAGCCGCGGGACTCTCGGTTTGGGAATACGATGGTAATTTGAATATTTCTCGACTTAGGCATAAAAACATGGCGTTAGAGGGTGAGAACTCGAAACAGCACCCGAACGGCCACGTGGGTGGCACCAACACCTCCCACGGGGCCGATGTAGCTCGTAGGAACTGACCCCGCAGCCGCGGGACTACCGATTTGAGAATATGACGGTAATTTGCATATTTCTAGACTTAGGCTTAAAAACATGGCATTAGAGAGTGAGAACTCGAAACATCCCCCGAATGTCCCTGTGGGTGGAACCAACACCTCCCACGAGACCAATGTAACTCGAATGAACTGACCCCGCAGCTGCGGGACTCCCAGTTTGAGAATATGACGGTAATTTTCATATTTCTAGACTTAGGTTTAAAAACATGGCATTAGAGGGTGAGAACTCGAAACTGCCCCCGAACGGCCACGTGAGTGGCACCAACATCTCCCACGGGGCCAAAGTGACTCATAGGAACTCACCCCGCAGCCAAGGGACTCCCGGTTTGAGAATACGATGGTAATTTGCATATTTCTAGAATTAGGCTTAAAGTATTGGCGTTAGAGGGTTAGAACTCGAAACAGCCCCCGAATGGCCACGTGGGTGGTACACCACGGGGACAATGTAACTCGTAGGAACTTACCCCGCATCCGCGGCACTCCCGGTTTGAGAATACGACGGTAATTTGCATATTTCTAGACTAAGGCTTAAAAACATGGCGTTAGAGGGTGAGAACTCGAAACAGCCCCCGAACGGCATGGTGGGTGGCACCTACACCTCCCACGGGGACAATGTAACTCGTTGGAATTGACCCCGCCGCCGCGGGACTCCCGGTCTGAGAATACGACGGTAATTTGCATATTTCTAGACTTAAGCTTAAAAACATGGCATTAGAGGGTGAGAACTCGAAACAGCCCTCTAACGTCCCCGTGGTTGGCACCAACTCGTAAGAACTGACGCCGCAGCCGCGGGTTCCCCTGTTTGAGAAGACAACGGTAATTTGCATATTTCTAGACTAAGGCTTAAAAACATGGCGTTAGAGGGTGAGAACTAGAAATTTCCCCGAACGTCCCCGTGGTTGGCACCAACTCCTCCCACGGGACCAATGTAACTCGTAGGAACTGACCCCGCAGCCGCGGGTCTCCCGGTTTGAGAATACGACGGTAATTTGCATATTTCTAGACTTAGGCTTAAAAACATGGCGTTAGAGGGTGAGAACTCGAAACAGCCCCCGAACGTCCCTGTGGTTGGCACCAACACCTCCCACGGGACCCATGTAACTCGTATGAACTGACCCCGCAGCTGCGGGACTCCCGATTTGAGAGTATGATGGTAATTTGCATATTTCTAGACTTAGGCTTAAAAACATGGCATTAGAGGATGAGAACTCGAAACAGCCCCCGAACGGCCACGTGAGTTCCACCAACACCTCCCACGGGGCGAATGTAAATCATAGGAACTGACCCCGCAGCCGCGGGACTCCCGATTTGAGAATACGACGGTAATTTGCATATTTCTAGACATAGGTTTAAAGTATTGGCGTTAGAGGGTGAGAACTCGAATCAGCCTCCGAATGGCCATGTGGGTGGCACCAATACCTCCCACGGGGCCAATGTAACTCGTAGGAACTGACGCCGCAGTCGCGGGACTCCCAGTTTGAGAATACGACGGTAATTTGCATTTTTCTAGACTTAGGCTTAAAAACATGGCGTTAGAGGGTGAGAACTCGAAACAGCCCCCGAACGGCCACGTGGGTGGCACCAACACTTCGCACGGGGTCAATGTAACTCGTAGGAACTGACCCCGCAGCCGCGGGACTCCTGGTTTGAGAATAAGACGGTAATTTGAATATTTCTAGACTTAGGCTCAAAAAACATGGCGTTAGAGGGTCAGAACTCGAAACAGCCGCCTAACGGCCACGTGGATGGCACCAACACCTCCCACGGGTCCAATGTAACTCGTAGTAACTGACCCCGCCGTCACGGGACTCCCGGTTTGAGAATACAATGATAATTTGCATATTTCTAGACTTAGGCTTAAAAACATGGCGTTAGAGGGTGAGAACTCCAAACAGTCCCCGAACGTCCCCGTGGGTGGCACCAACACCTCGCACGGGACCAATGTAACTAGTAGGAACTGACCCCGCAACTGCGGGACTCCCGATTTGAGAATACAACGGTAATGTGCATATTTCTAGACTTAGGCTTAAGAACATGGCGTTAGAGGGTGAGAACTCGAAACGCCCCCGAACGTTCCCGTGGGTGGCACCAACACCTCCCACGGGGCCAATGTAACTCGTAGGAACTGACCCCGCAGCCGCGGGACTCTCGGTTTGAGAACATGACGGTAATTTTCATATTTCTAGACTTAGGCTTAACAACATGGCGTTAGAGGGTGAGAACTCGAAACAGCCCCCGAACGTCCCCGTGGGTGGCACCAACACCTCCCACGGGGCCAATGTAACTCGTAGGAACTGACCTCGCAGCCGCGGGAGTCCTGATTTGAGAATACGACAATAATTTTGCATATTTCAAGACTTAGGCTTAAAAACATGGCGTTAGAGGCTCAGAACTCAAAACAGCCCCCGAACGTCCCTGTGGGTGGCACCAACACCTCCCACGGGACCAATGTAACTCGTAGGAACTGACCCCGCAGCCGCGGGACTCCCGGTTTTAGAATACGATGGTAATTTGCATATTTCTAGACTTAGTCTTAAAGACATGGCGTTAGAGGTTGAGAACTTAAAACATCCCCCGAACGGCCAAGTGGGTTGCACCAACACCTCCCACGGGGCCAATGTAACTGGTAGGAAATGACCCCGCATCCGCGGAACTCCCGGTTTGAGAATACGACGGTAATTTGCATATTTCTAGACTTAGGCATAAAGACATGGCGTTAGAGGGTGAGAACTCAAAATAGCCCCCAAACATCCCCGTGGGTGGCACCGACTCCTCCCACGGGACCAATGTAACTCGTAGGAACTGACCCCGCAGTCGCGGGACTACCGGTTTGAGAATACGACGGTAATTTGCATATTTCTCGACTTAGGCTTAAAAACATGGCGTTAGAGGGTGAGAACTCGAAACGGCACCCGAACGACAACGTGTGTGGCACCAACACCTCCCACGGGACCAATGTAACTCGTAGGAACTGAGCCCCCAGCCGCGGGACTACCGATTTGAGAATACGACGGTAATTTGCATATTTCTAGACTTAGGCTTAAAAACATGGCGTTAGAGGGTGAGAACTCGAAACAGCTCCCGAACGTCCCTGTGGGTGGAACCAACACCTCCCACGGGACCAATGTAACTCGTATGAACTGACCCCGCAGTTGCGGGATGCCCGGTTTGAGAATATGACGGTAATTTGCATATTTCTAGACTTAGGCTTAAAAACATGTCATTAGAGGGTGAGAACTCGAAACAGCCCCCGAATGGCCACGTGAGTGGCACCAACACCTCCCACAGGGCCAATGTAACTCGTAGGAACTGACCCCGCAGCCGCGGGACTCCCGGTTTGAGAATACGATGGTAATTTGCATATTTCTAGACTTAAGCTTAAAAACATGGCATTAGAGGGTGAGAACTCGAAACAGCCCCCGAACGGCCACGTGGGTGGCACCAACACCTCCCACGGGACCAATGTAACTCGTAGGAACTGACCCCGGAGCCGCGGAACTCCCGGTTTGAGAATACGACGGTAATTTGCATATTTCTAGACTTAGGCATAAAGACATGGCATTAGAGGGTGAGAACTCAAAATAGCCCCCAAACGTCCCCGTGGGTGGCACCGACTCCTCCCACGGGACCAATGTAACTCGTAGGAACTGACCCCGCAGTCGCGGGACTACCGGTTTGAGAATATGACGGTAATTTGCATATTTCTCGACTTAGGCTTAAAAACATGGCGTTAGAGGGTGAGAACTCGAAACAGCACCCGAACGACAACGTGTGTGGCACCAACACCTCCCACGGGACCAATGTAACTCGTAGGAACTGAGCCCACAGCCGCGGGACTACCGATTTGAGAATGCTACGGTAATTTGCATATTTCTAGACTTAGGCTTAAAAACATGGCGTTAGAGGGTGAGAACTCGAAACAGCTCCCGAACGTCCCTGTGGGTGGCACCAACACCTCCCACGGGACCAATGTAACTCGTATGAACTGACCCCGCAGTTGCGGGATGCCCAGTTTGAGAATATGACGGTAATTTGCATATTTCTAGACTTAGGCTTAAAAACATGTCATTAGAGGGTGAGAACTCGAAACAGCCCTCGAATGGCCACGTGAGCGGCACCAACACCTCCCACAGGGCCAATGTAACTCGTAGGAACTGACCCCGCAGCCGCGGGACTCCCGGTTTGTGAATACGACGGTAATTTGCATATTTCTAGACTTAGGCTTAAAGTATTGGCGTTAGAGGGTGAGAACTCGAAACATCCACCAAATGGCCATGTGGGTGGTACCAACACCTCCCACGGGGCAAATGTAACCCGTAGGAACTGACCCCGCAGTCGCGGGACTCCCGGTTTGGGAATACAACGGTAATTTGCATATTTCTAGACTTAGGCTTAAAAACATGGCGTTAGAGGGTGAGAACTCGAAACAGCCCCCGAACGGCCACGTGGGTTGCACCAACACCTCCCACGGGGTCAATGTAACTCGTAGGAACAGACCCCGCAGCCGCGGGACTCTTGGTTTGTGAATACGACTGCAATTTGTTTATTTCTAGACTTAGGCTTAAAAAACATGGCGTTAGAGGGTGAGAACTTGAAACAGCCCCCAAACGGCCAATTGGGTGGCACCAACACCTCCCACGGGTCCAATGTAACTTGTAGGAACTGACCCCGCCGTCGCAGGACTCCCGGTTTGAGAATACGACGATAATCTGCATATTTCTAGACTTAGGCTTAAAAACATGGCGTTAGAGGGTGAGAACTCGAAACAGTCCCCGAACGCCCCCGTGGGTGGCACCAACACCTCCCACGGGATCAATGTAACTCATAGGAACTGACCCCGCAGCCGCGGGACTCTCGGTTTGAGAATACGACGGTAATTTTCATATTTCTAGACTTAGGCTCAACCACATGGCGTTAGAGGGTGAGAACTCGAAACAGCCCTCGAACGTCCCTGTGGGTGGCACCAACACCTCCCACGGGACCAATGTAATTCGTAGGAACTGACCCCGCAGCCGCGGGACTCTCGGTTTGAGAATACGATGGTAATTTGATAATTTCTCGACTTAGGCTTAAAAACATGGCATTAGAGGGTGAGAACTCGAAACATCCCCCGAACGTCCCTGTGGGTGGCACCAACACCTCCCACGAGACCAATGTAACTCGTAGGAACTGACCCCGCAGCCGCGGCACTCCCGGTTTGAGAATACGACGGTAATTTGCATATTTCTAGACTAAGGCTTAAAAACATGGCGTTAGAGGGTGAGAACTCGAAACAGCCACCGAACGGCCATGTGGGTGGCATCAACACCTCCCACGGGGACAATGTAACTCGTTGGAATTGACCCCGCCGCCGCGGGACTCCCGGTTTGAGAATACGACGGCAATTTTCATATTTCTAGAATTAGGCTTAAAAACATTGCGTTAGAGGGTGAGAACTCGAAACAGCCGCCGAACGGCCACGTGGGTGGCACCAACACCTCCCACGGGGTCAATGTAACTCGTAGGAACATACCCCGCAGCCGCGGGACTCTTGGTTTGAGAATACGACGGTAATTTGCATATTTCTAGACTAAGGCTTAAAAAACATGGTGTTAGAGGGTGAGAACTTGAAACAGCCCCCAAACGGCCACGTGGGTGGCACCAACACCTCCCACTGGTCCAATGTAACTCGTAGGAACTGACCCCGCCATCGCGGGACTCCCGGTTTGAGAATAAGACGGTAATTTGCATATTTCTAGACTTAGGCTTAAAAACATGGCGTTAGAGGGTGCAAACTCGAAACAGTCCCCAAACGTCCCCATGGGTGGCACCAACACCTCCCACGGGACCAATGTAACTCGTAGGAACTGACCCCGCAGCCGCGGCACTCCCGGTTTGAGAATACGACGGTAATTTGCATATTTCTAGACTAAGGCTTAAAAACATGGCGTTAGAGGGTGAGAACTCGAAACAGCCACCGAACGGCCACGTGGGTGGCATCAACACCTCCCACGGGGACAATGTAACTCGTTGGAATTGACCCCGCCGCCGCGGGACTCCCGGTTTGAGAATACGACGGTAATTTGCAAATTTCTAGACTTAAGCTTAAAAACATGGCGTTATAGGGTGAGAAATCGAAACAACCCCCGAACGGCCACGTGGGTGGCACCAACACCTCCCACGGGACCAATGTAACTCGTAGGAACTGACCCCGCAGGCGCGGGACTCCCGGTTTGAGAATGTAATTTGCATATTTCTAGACTTAGGCATAAAGACATGGCGTTATAGGGTGAGAACTCAAAACAGCCCCCGAAGGTCCCTGTGGGTGGCACCAACACCTCCCACGGGACCAATGTAACTCGTAGGAACTGACCCCAGAGCCGCGGGGACTCCCGGTTTGAGAATGCGACGTTAATTTGTACATTTCTCGACTTTGGCTTAAAAACATGGCGTTAGAGGGTGAGAACTCGAACCAGCACCCGAACGGCAACGTGGGTAGCACCAACACCTCCCACGGGGCCAATGTAACTCGTAGGAACTGACCCCGCAGCCGCGGGACTACTGATTTGAGAATACGACGGTAATTTGCATATTTCTAGACTTAGGCTTAAAAACATGGCGTTAGAGGGTGAGAACTCGAAACAGCTCCTGAACAACCCTGTGGGAGGCACCAACACCTCCCACGGTACCAATGTAACTCATATGAACTGAACCCAGAGTTGCGGGACTCCCGGTTTGAGAATTTGACGGTAATTTGCATATTTCTAAACTTAGGCTTAAAAACATGTGATTAGAGGGTGAGAACTCGAAACAGCCCCCGAACGGCTACGTGAGTGGCACCAACACCTCCCACGGGGCCAATGTAACTCGTAGGAACTGACCCCGTAGCCGCGGGACTCCCGGTTTGATAATACGACGGTAATTTGTATATTTCTAGTCTTTGGCATAAAGTATTGGCGTTAGAGGGTGAGAACTCGAAACAGAACTCGAATGGCCATGTGGGTGGTACAAACACCTCCCACGGGGCCAATGTAACTCGTAGGAACTGACCCCGCAGCCGCGGGACTCCCGGTTTGATAATACGACGGTAATTTGCATATTTCTAGACTTAGGCTTAAAAACATGGCGTTAGAGGGTGAGATCTTGAAACAGCCCCCGAACGGCCACGTGGGTGGCACCAACACCTCCCACGGGTCCAATGTAAACTCGTAGGAAATGACCCCGCCATCGCGGGACTCCCGGTTTGAGAATATGACGGTAATTTGCATATTTCTAGACTTATGCTTAAAAACATGGCGTTAGAGGGTGAGAACTCGAAAAAGTCCCCGAACGTCCCCATGGGTGGTACCAACACCTCCCACGGGGCCAATGTAACTGGTAGGAACTGACCCCGCAGCCGCGGGACTCCCGGTTTTAGAATACGATGGTAATTTGCATATTTCTAGACTTAGTCTTAAAGACATGGCGTTAGAGGTTGAGAACTCAAAACAGCCCCCGAACGGCCAAGTGGGTTGCACCAACACCTCCCACGGGGCCAATGTAACTCGTAGGAACTGACGCCGCAGCCGCGGGTCTCCCTGTTTGAGAATCCAACGGTAATTTTCATATTTCTAGACGTAGGCTTGAAAACATGGCGTTAGAGGGTGAGAACTCGAAACAGCCCCCGAACGTTCCCGTGGGTGGCACCAACACCTCCCACGGGGCCAATGCAACTCGTAGGAAATGACCCCGCATCCGCGGAACTCCCGGTTTGAGAATACGACGGTAATTTGCATATTTCTAGACTTAGGCATAAAGACATGGCGTTATAGGGTGAGAACTCAAAATAGCCCCCAAACGTCCCCGTGGGTGGCACCGACTCCTCCCACGGGACCAATGTAACTCGTAGGAACTGATCCCGCAGCCGCGGGACTACCGGTTTCAGAATACGACGGTAATTTGCATATTTCTCGACTTAGGCTTAAAAACATGGCGTTAGAGGGTGACAACTCGAAACAACACCCGAACGACAACGTCGGTGGCACCAACACCTCCCACGGGACCAATGTAACTCGTAGGAACTGAGCCCGCAGCCGCGGGACTACCGATTTGAGAATACGACGGTAATTTGCATATTTCTAGACTTAGGCTTAAAAACATGGCGTTAGAGGGTGAGAACTCGAAACAGCCCCCGAACGTCCCTGTGGGTGGCACCAACACCTCCCACGGGACCAATGTAACTCGTATGAACTGACCCCGCAGTTGCGGGATGCCCGGTTTGAGAATATGACGGTAATTTTCATATTTCTAGACTTAAGCTTAAAAACATGGCATTAGAGGGTGAGAACTCGAAACAGCCCCCGAATGGCCACGTGAGTGGCACCAACACCTCCCACGGGGCCAATGTAAGTCGTAGGAACTGACCCCGCAGCCGCGGGACTCCCGGTTTGAGAATACGACAGTAATTTGTATATTTCTAGACTTAAGCTTAAAAACATGGCATTAGAGGGTGAGAACTCGAAACAGCCCCCGAACGGCCACGTGGGTGGCACCAACACCTCCCACGGGACCAATGTAACTCGTAGGAACTGACCCCGCAGCCGCGGAACTCCCGATTTGAGAATACGACGGTAATTTGCATATTTATAGACTTAGGCATAAAGACATGGCGTTAGAGGGTGAGAACTCAAAATAGCCCCCAAACGTCCCCGTGGGTAGCACCAACACCTCCCACGGGACCAATGTAACTCGTAGGAACAGAACCCGCAGCCGCGGGACTACCGGTTTGAGAATACGACGATAATCTGCATATTTCTCGACTTAGGCTTAAAAACATGGCGTTAGAGGGTGAGAACTCGAAACAGCACCCGAACGACAACGTGGGTGGCACCAACACCTCCCACGGGGCCAATGTAACTCGTAGGAACTGACCCCGCAGCCGCGGGACTACCGATTTGAGAATGCGACGGTAATTTGCATATTTCTAGACTTAGGCTTAAAAACATGGCGTTAGAGGGTGAGAACTCGAAATAGCCCCCGAACGTCCCTGTGGGTGGCACCAACACCTCCCACGGGACCAATGTATCTCGTATGAACTGACCCCGCAGTAGCGGGATGCCCAGTTTGAGAATATGATGGTAATTTGCATATTTCTAGACTAGGCTTAAAAACATGTCATTAGAGGGTGAGAACTCGAAACAGCCCTCGAATGGCCACGTGAGCGGCACCAACACCTCCCACAGGGCCAATGTAACTCGTAGGAACTGACCCCGCAGCCGCAGGACTCCCGGTTTGAGAATACGACGGTAATTTGCATATTTCTAGACTTAGGCT
The DNA here is from genome assembly GCA_949130495.1 of Sambucus nigra. Taxonomy (NCBI): domain Eukaryota; kingdom Viridiplantae; phylum Streptophyta; class Magnoliopsida; order Dipsacales; family Adoxaceae; genus Sambucus; species Sambucus nigra. The sequence goes on along the minus strand of OX422207.1, from coordinate 655,985,033 downwards.
TAAAGTATTGGCGTTAGAGGGTGAGAACTCGAAACATCCCCCAAATGTCCATGTGGGTGGTACCAACACCTCCCACGGGGCAAATGTAACTCGTAGGAACTGACCCCGCAGTCGCGGGACTCCCGGTTTGGGAATACAACGGTAATTTGCATATTTCTATACTTAGGCTTAAAAACATGGCGTTAAAGGGTGAGAACTCGAAACAGCCCCCGAACGGCCACGTGGGTTTCACCAACACCTCCCACGGGGTCAATGTAACTCGTAGGAACAGACCCCGCAGCCGCGGGACTCTTGGTTTGTGAATACGACGTCAATTTGTTTATTTCTAGACTTAGGCTTAAAAAACATGGCGTTAGAGGGTGAGAACTTGAAACAGCCCTCAAACGGCCACGTGGGTGGCACCAACACCTCCCACGGGTCCAATGTAACTCGTAGGAACTGACCCCGCCGTCGCAGGACTCCCGGTTTGAGAATACGACGATAATCTGCATATTTCTAGACTTAGGCTTAAAAACATGGCATTAGAGGGTGAAAACTCGAAACAGTCCCCGAACGCCCCCGTGGGTGGCACCAACACCTCCCACGGGATCAATGTAACTCATAGGAACTGACCCCGCAGCCGCGGGACTCTCGGTTTGAGAATACGACGATAATTTTCATATTTCTAGACTTAGGCTCAACCACATGGCGTTAGAGGGTGAGAACTCGAAACAGCCCTCGAACGTCCCTGTGGGTGGCACCAACACCTCCCACGGGACCAATGTAATTCGTAGGAACTGACCCCGCAGCCGCGGGACTCTCGGTTTGAGAATACGATGGTAATTTGATTATTTCTCGACTTAGGCTTAAAAACATGGCGTTAGAGGGTGAGAACTCGAAACAGCACCCGAACGGCCACGTGGGTGGCACCAACACCTCCCACGGGGCCAATGTAACTCGTAGGAACTGACCCCGCAGCCGCGGGACTACCGATTTTAGAATACGACGGTAATTTGCATATTTCTAGACTTAGGCTTAAAAACATGGCATTAGAGGGTGAGAACTCGAAACATCCCCCGAACGTCCCTGTGGGTGGCACCAGCACCTCCCACGAGACCAATGTAACTCGTATGAACTGACCCCGCAGCTGCGGGACTCCCATTTTGATAATATGACGGTAATTTGCATATTTCTAGACTTAGGCTTAAAAACATGGCATTAGAGGGTGAGAACTCGAAACTGCCCCCGAACGGCCACGTGAGTGGCACCAACACCTCCCACGGGGCCAAAGTGACTCATAGGAACTGACCACGCAGCCAGGGGACTCCCGGTTTGAGAATACGAACGTAATTTGCATATTTCTAGACTTAGGCTTAAAGTATTGGCGTTAGAGGGTTAGAACTCGAAACAGCCCCCGAATGGCCATATGGGTGGTACCAACACCTCCCACGGGGCCAATGTAACTCGTTGGAACTGACCCCGCAGTCGCGGGACTCCCGGTTTGAGAATACGACGGTAATTTCCATATTTCTAGAATTAGGCTTAAAAACATTGCGTTAGAGGGTGAGAACTCGAAACAGCCGCCGAACGGCCAGGTGGGTGGCACCAACACCTCCCACGGGGTCAATGTAACTCGTAGGAACAGACCCCGCAGCCGCGGGACTCTTGGTTTGAGAATACGACGGTAATTTGCATATTTCTAGACTAAGGCTTAAAAAACATGGTGTTAGAGGGTGAGAACTTGAAACAGCCCCCAAACGGCCACGTGGGTGGCACCAACACCTCCCACTGGTCCAATGTAACTCGTAGGAACTGACCCCGCCATCGCGGGACTCCCGGTTTGAGAATAAGACGGTAATTTGCATATTTCTAGACTTAGGCATAAAAACATTGCGTTAGAGGGTGAGAACTCGAAACATCCCTCGAACGTCCCTGTGGGTGGCACCAACACCGCCCACGAGACCAATCTAACTCGTATGAACTGACCCCGCAGCAGCGGGACTCCCGGTTTGAGAATATGACGGTAATTTGCATATTTCTAGACTTAGGCTTAAAAACATGGCATTAGAGGATGAGAACTCGAAACTTCCCCCGAACGGCCACGTGAGTGGCACACCCACCTCCCACGGGGACAAAGTGACTCATAGGAACTCACCCCGCAGCCAAGGGACTCCCGGTTTGAGAATACGATGGTAATTTGCATATTTCTAGACTTAGGCTTAAAGTATTGGCGTTAGAGCGTTAGAACTCGAAACAGCCCCCGAATGGCCATGTGGGTGGTACCAACATCTCCCACGGGGACAATGTAACTCGTAGGAACTGACCCCACAGCCGCGGCACTCCCGGTTTGAGAATACGACGGTAATTTGCATATTTCTAGACTAAGGCTTAAAAACATGGCGTTAGAGGGTGAGAACTCGAAACAGCCCCCGAACGGCCACGTGGGTGGCACCAACACCTCCCACGGGGACAATGTAACTCGTTGGAATTGACCCCGCCGCCGCGGGACTCCCGGTTTGAGAATACGACGGTAATTTGCATATTTCTAGACTTAAGCTTAAAAACATGGCGTTAGAGGGTGAGAACTCGAAACAACCCCCGAACGGCCACGTGGGTGGCACCAACACCTCCCACGGGACCAATGTAACTCGTAGGAACTGACCCCGCAGGCGCGGGACTCCCGGTTTGAGAATGTAATTTGCATATTTCTAGACTTAGGCATAAAGACATGGCGTTATAGGGTGAGAACTCAAAACAACCCCCGAAGGTCCCTGTGGGTGGCACCAACACCTCCCACGAGACCAATGTAACTCGTAGGAACTGACCCCGCAGCCGCGGGGACTCCCGGTTTGAGAAAGCGACGGTAATTTGTACATTTCTCGACTTTGGCTTAAAAACATGGCGTTAGAGGGTGAGAACTCGAACCAGCACCCGAACGGCAACGTGGGTAGCACCAACACCTCCCACGGGGCCAATGTAACTCGTAGGAACTGACCCCGCAGCCGCGGGACTACCGATTTGAGAATACGACGGTAATTTACATATTTCTAGACTTAGGCTTAAAAACATGGCGTTTGAGGGTGAGAACTCGAAACAACTCCTGAACAACCCTGTGGGTGGCACCAACACCTCCCACGGTACCAATGTAACTCATATGAACTGAACCCAGAGTTGCGGGACTCCCCATTTGAGAATATGACGGTAATTTGCATATTTCTAAACTTAGGCTTAAAAACATGTGATTAGAGGGTGAGAACTCGAAACAGCCCCCGAACGGCTACGTGAGTGGCACCAACACCTCCCACGGGGCCAATGTAACTCGTAGGAACTGACCCCGCAGCCGCGGGACTCCCGGTTTGATAATACAACGGTAATTTGTATATTTCTAGACTTTGGCATAAAGTATTGGTGTTAGAGGGTGAGAACTCGAAACAGAACCCGAATGGCCATGTGGGTGGTACAAACACCTCCCACGGGGCCAATGTAACTCGTAGGAACTGACCCCGCAGCCGCGGGACTCCTGGTTTGATAATACGACGGTAATTTGCATATTTCTAGACTTAGGCTTAAAAACATGGCATTAGAGGGTGAGATCTTGAAACATCCCCCGAACGGCCACGTGGGTGGCACCAACACCTCCCACGGGGTCAATGTAACTCGTAGGAACTGACCCCGCAGCCGCGGGACTCCTGGTTTGAGAATACGACGGTAATTTGCATATTTCTAGTCTTAGGCTTAAAAAACATGGCGTTAGAGGGTGAGATCTTGAAACAGCCCCCGAACGGCCACGTGGGTGGCACCAACACCTCCCACGGGTCCAATGTAACTCGTAGGAAATGACCCCGCCATCGCGGGACTCCCGGTTTGAGAATACGACGGTAATTTGCATATTTCTAGACTTAGGCTTAAAAAAATGACGTTAGAGGGTGAGAACTCGAAAAAGTCCCCGAACGTCCCCGTGGGTGGTACCAACACCTCCCTCGGGATCAATGTAACTCGTAGGAACTGACCCCGCAACCGCGGGACTCTCGGTTTGAGAATACGACGGTAATTTGCATATTTCTAGACTTAGGCTTAACCACATGGCATTAGAGGGTGAGAACTCGAAAGAGAACCCCGAACGTCCCCGTGGGTGGCACCAACACCTCCCACGGGACCAATGTAACTCGTCGAAATGAGCCCGCAGCCGCGGGACACCCGATTTGAGAATACGACGGTAATTTGCATATTTCTCGACTTAGGCTTAAAAACATGGCGTTAGAGGGTGAGAACTCGAAACAGCACCTCAACGGCCACGTGGGTGGCACCAACACCTCCCACGGGGCCAACGTAACTCGTAGGAACTGACCCCGCAGCCGCGGGACTACCGATTTGAGAATACGACGGTAATTTGGATATTTCTAGACTTAGGCTTAAAAACATGGCATTAGAGGGTGAGAACTCGAAACATCCCCCGAACGTCCCTGTGGGTGACACCAACACCTCCCACGGGACCAATGTAACTCGTACGAGCTGACCCCGCAGCTGCGGGACTCCCGGTTTGAGAATATGACGGTAATTTGCATATTTCTAGACTTAGGCTTAAAAACATGCATTAGAGGGTGAGAACTCGAAACAGCCCCCGAACGGCCACGTGAGTGGCACCAACACCTCCCACGGGGCCAATGTAACTAATAGGAAATGACCCCGCAGCCAAGGGTCTCCCGGTTTGGTAATACGATGGTAATTTGCATATTTCTTGACTTAGGCTTAAAGTATTGGCGTTAGAGGGTTAGAACTCGAAACAGCCCTCGAATGGCCATGTGGGTGGTACCAACACCTCCCACGGGGCCAATGTAACTCGTAGGAACGGGACCCGCAGTCGCGGCACTCCCGGTTTGATAATACGACGGTAATTTGCATATTTCTAGACTAAGGCTTAAAAACATGGCGTTAGAGAGTGAGAACTAGAAATTGCCCCGAACGTCCCCGTGGTTGGCACCAACTCCTCCCATGGGACCAATGTAACTCGTAGGAACTGACCCCGCAACCGCAGGACTCTCGGTTTGAGAATACAATGGTAATTTGCATATTTCTAGACTTAGGCCTAAAAACATGGCGTTAGAAGGTGAGAACTCGAAATAGCCCACGAACGGCCACGTGGGTGGCACCAACACCTCCCACGGGGCCAATGTAACTCGTAGTAATTGACCCCGCCGCCGCGGAACTCCCGGTTTGAGAATACGACGGTAATTTTCATATTTCTAGAATTAAGCTTAAAAACATGGTGTTAGAGGGTGAGAACTCGAAACAGCACCTCAACGGCCACGTGGGTGGCATCAACACCTCCCACGGTACCAATGTAACTCGTAGGAACTGACCCCGGAGTTGCGGGACTCCCGGTTTGAGAATATGACGGTAATTTGCATATTTCTAGACTTAGGCTTAGAAACATGGCGTTAGAGGGTGAGAACTCGAAATAGCCCCCGAACGGCCACGTGGGTGGCACCAACAACTCCCACGGGGCCAATGTAAGTCGTAGGAACTGACCCCCCAGCCGCGGGACTTCCAATGTGAGAATACGATGGTAATTTGCATATTTCTAGACTTAGACTTAAAGTATTGGCGTTAGAGGGTGAGAACTCGAAACAGCCCCCGAATGGCCATGTGGGTGATAAAAACACCTCCCACGGGGCCAATGTAACTCGTAGAAACTGACCCCGCAGCCGCGGGACTCCCGATTTGAGAATACGATGGTAATTTACATATTTCTAGACTTAGGCTTAAAAACATGGCGTTAGAGGGTGAGAACTTGAAACAGCCCCCGAACGGCCACGTGGGTGGCACCAACACCTCCCACGGGACCAATGTAACTCGTAGGAACTGCCCCCGCAGCTGCGGGACTCCCGATTTGAGAATATGACGGTAATTTGCATATTTTAAGACTTAGGCTTAAAAACATGGCGTTAGAGGGTGAGAACTCGAAACAGCCCCTGAACGTCCCTGTGTGTGGCACCAACCCCTCCCACGGGACCAATGTAACTCGTAGGAACTGACCACGCAGCCGCGGGACTCATGGTTTCAGAATACGACGGTAATTTGCAAATTTCTAGAAGTAGGCTTAAAAACATGGCGTTAGAGGGTGACAACTCGAAACAGCCCCCGAACGGCCACGTGAGTGGCACCAACACATCCCACGGGGCCAATGTAACTCGTAGGAACTGACCCCGCAGCCGCGGGACTCCCGATTTGAGAATACGATGTTAATTTGCATATTTCTAGACTTAGTCTTAAAGACATGGCATTAGAGGGTGAGAATTCAAAACGTCCCCCGAACGGCCACGTGGGTGGCACCAACACCTCCCACGGGGCCAATGTAGCTCGTAGGAACTGACCCCGCAGCCGCGGGACTCCCGGTTTGAGAATACGCCGGTAATTTGCATATTTCTAGACTAAGGCTTAAAAACATGGCGTTAGAGGGTGAGAACTAGAAATTGCCCCGAACGTCCCCGTGGTTGGCACCACCACCTCCCACGGGAGCAATATAACTCGTAGGAACTGACCCCGCAGCCGCGGGACTCCCGGTTTGAAAATACGACGGTAATTTGCATATTTTTAGACTTCGGCTTAAAAACATGGCGTTAGAGGGTGATAACTCAAAACAGCCCCCGAACATCCTCGTGTGTGGCACCAGCGCCTCCCATGGGGCCAATGTAACTCGTAGGAACTGACCCCGGAGCCGCGGGACTCCCGGTTTGAGAATACGACAGTAATTTGCATATTTCTCTACTTAGGCTTAAAAGCATGGCGTTAGAGGGTTAGAACTCGAAACATCCCCCGAACGGCCACGTGAGTGGCACCAACACCTCCCATGGGGCCAAAGTAAATCATAGGAACTGACCCCGCAGCCAAGGGTCTCCCGGTTTTATAATACGCTGGTAATTTGTATATTTCTAGACTTAGGCTTAAAGTATTGGCGTTAGAGGGTTAGAACTTGAAACAGCCCCCGAATGGCCATGTGGGTGGTACCAACACCTCCCACGGGGCCAATGTAACTCGTAGGAACTGACCCCGCAGTCGCGGCACTCCCGGTTTGAGAATACGACGGTAATTTGCATATTTCTAGACTAAGGCTTAAAAACATGGCGTTAGAGGGTGAGAACTAGAAATTGCCCCGAACGTCCCCGTGGTTGGCACCAACTCCTCCCATGGGACCAATGTAACTCGTAGGAACTGACCCCGCAACCGCGGGACTCCCGGTATGAGAATACAACGGTAATTTGCATATTTCTGGACTTAGGCTTGAAAGCATGGCGTTAGAGTGTGAGAACTCGAAACTTCCCCCGAACGTCCCCGTGGGTGGCACCAACACCTCCCAGGGACCAATGTAACTCGTAGGAACTGACCCCGCAGCCGTGGAACTCCCGGTTTGAGAATACGACGGTAATTTGCATATTGATAAGACTTAGGCTTAACAACATGGCGTTAGAGGGTGAGAACTCGAAACAGCCCCCGAACGGCCACGTGGGTGGCACCTACACCTCCCACGGGGCCTATGTAACTCGTAGGAACTGACCCCGTAGCCGCGGGACTCCCTATTTCAGAATACGACGGTAATTTGCATATTTCAAGACTTAGGTTTAAAAACATGGCGTTAGAGGGTGAGAAGTCAAAACAGACCCCGAACGTCCCAGTGGGTGGCACCAACACCTCCCACAGGACCAATGTAACTCGTAGGAACTGACACAGCAGCCGCGGGACTCCCAGTTTTAGAATACGATGGTAATTTGCATATTTTTAGACTTAGTCTTAAAGACATGGCGTTAGAGGTTGAGAACTCAATATAGCCCCCGAACGGCCAAGTGGGTGGCACCAACACCTCCCTCAGGGTCAATGTAACTCGTAGGAACAGACCCCGCAGCCGCGGGACTCCCTGTTTAAGAATACGACGGTAATTTTCATATTTCTCGACTTAGGCTTAAAAACTTGGCGTTAGAGGGTGAGAACTCGAAACAGCCACCAAACGTCCCCATGGGTGGCACCAACACCTCCCACGGGGCAAATGTAACTCGTAGGAACTGACCCCGCAGCCGCGGCACTCCCGGTTTGAGAATACGACGGTAATTCGCATATTTCTAGACTTAGGCTTAAAAACAGGGCGTTAGAGGGTGAGAACTAGAAATTGCCCCGAACGTCCCCGTGGTTGGCACCAACTCCTGCCACGGGACCAATGTAACTCGTAGGAACTGACACCGCAGTCGCGGGACTCCCGGTTTGAGAATACGACGGTAGTTTGCATATTTCTAGACTTAGGCTTAAAAACATGGCGTTAGAGGGTGAGAACTCGAAACAGCCCCTGAACGGCCACGTGGGTGGCACCAACACCTCCCACGGGGCCAATGTAACTCATAGGAATTGACCCCGCCTCCGCGGGACTCCTGGTTTGAGGATACGACGGTAATTTGCATATTTCTAGACTTAAGCTTAAAAACATGGCGTTAGAGGGTGATAACTCGAAATAGCCCCCGAACGGCCACGTGGGTGGCACCAACACCTCCCATGGGACCAATGTAACTCGTAGAAACTGACCCCGCAACCGCGGGACTCCCAGTTTGAGAATACGACGGTAATTGGGATATTTCTAGACTTAGGCATAAAGACATGGCGTTAGAGGGTGACAACTCAAAACAGCCCCCGAACGTCCCCGTGGGTGGCACCAACACCTCCCGAGGGACCAATGTAACTCGTAGGAACTGACCCCGCAGCCGCTGGACTCCCGGTTTGAGAATACGACGGTAAGTTCCATATTTCTCGACTTAGGCTTAAAAACATGGCGTTAGAGGGTGAGAACTCGAAACAGCACCCGAACGGCCACGTGGGTGGCACCAACACCTCCCACGGGGCCAATGTAACTCGTAGGAACTGACCCCGCAGCCGCGGGACTACCGATTTGAGAATACGACGGTAATTTGCATATTCCTAGACTTAGGCTTAAAAACATGGCGTTAGAGGGTGAGAACTCAAAACAGCCACCAAACGTCCCCGTGGGTGGCACCAACACCTCCCACGGGGCCAATGTAACTCGTAGGAACTGACCCCGCAGCCGCGGCACTCCCGGTTTGAGAATACGACGGTATTTTGCATATTTTCAAGACTAAGGCTTAAAAACATGGCGTTAGAGGGTGAGAACTCGAAACAGACCCCGAACGTCCCCGTGGTTGGCACCAACACCTCCCACGGGACCAATGTAACTCGTAGGAACTGACACCGCAGCCGAGGGACTCCCGGTTTGAGAATACAACGGTAATTTTCATATTTCTAGACTTAGGCCTAAAAACATGACGTTAGAGCGAGATAACTCAAAACAGCCCTCGAACGGCCATGTGGGTGGCACCAACACCTCCCACGGGTCCAATGTAACTCGTAGGAACTGACCCCACGGTCGCGAGACTCCCGGTTTGAGAATATGACGGTAATTTGCATATTTGTAGACTTAGGCTTAAAAACATGGCGTTAGAGGGTGAGAACGGGAAACAGTCCCCGAACATCCCCGTGGGTGGCACCAACACCTCCCACGGGGCCAATGTACCTCGTAGGAACTGACCCCGCAGCCGCGGGACTCCCAGTTTGAGAATACGATGGTAATTTGCATATTTTTAGACTTATGCTTAAGAACATGGCGTTAGAGGGTGAGAACTCGAAACAGCCCCCGAACGTCCCCGTGGGTGGCACCAACACCTCCCAAGGGACCAATGTAACTCGTAGGAACTGACCCCGCAGCAGCGGGACTCCCGATTTGAGAATACAACGGTAATTTGCCTATTTTAAGACGTAGGCTTAAAAACATGGCGTTAGAGGGTGAGAACTCGAAACAGCCCCCCAACGTCCATGTGGGTGGCACCAGCACCTCCCAGGGACCAATGTAACTCGTAGGAACTGACCCCGCGGCCGTGGGACTCCCGGTTTTAGAATACGACGGTAATTTGCATATTTCTAGACTTAGGCTTAACAACATGGCGTTAGAGGGTGAGAACTCGAAACAGCCCCCGAACGTCCCCGTGGGTGGCACCAACACATCCCACGGGGCCAATGTAACTCGTAGGAACTGACCCCGCAGCCGCGGGACTCCCGATTTGAGAATACGATGTTAATTTGCATATTTCTAGACTTAGTCTTAAAGACATGGCATTAGAGGGTGAGAATTCAAAACGTCCCCCGAACGGCCACGTGGGTGGCACCAACACCTCCCACGGGGCCAATGTAGCTCGTAGGAACTGACCCCGCAGCCGCGGGACTCCCGGTTTGAGAATACGCCGGTAATTTGCATATTTCTAGACTAAGGCTTAAAAACATGGCGTTAGAGGGTGAGAACTAGAAATTGCCCCGAACGTCCCCGTGGTTGGCACCACCACCTCCCACGGGAGCAATATAACTCGTAGGAACTGACCCCGCAGCCGCGGGACTCCCGGTTTGAAAATACGACGGTAATTTGCATATTTTTAGACTTCGGCTTAAAAACATGGCGTTAGAGGGTGATAACTCAAAACAGCCCCCGAACATCCTCGTGTGTGGCACCAGCGCCTCCCATGGGGCCAATGTAACTCGTAGGAACTGACCCCGGAGCCGCGGGACTCCCGGTTTGAGAATACGACAGTAATTTGCATATTTCTCTACTTAGGCTTAAAAGCATGGCGTTAGAGGGTTAGAACTCGAAACATCCCCCGAACGGCCACGTGAGTGGCACCAACACCTCCCATGGGGCCAAAGTAAATCATAGGAACTGACCCCGCAGCCAAGGGTCTCCCGGTTTTATAATACGCTGGTAATTTGCATATTTCTAGACTTAGGCTTAAAGTATTGGCGTTAGAGGGTTAGAACTTGAAACAGCCCCCGAATGGCCATGTGGGTGGTACCAACACCTCCCACGGGGCCAATGTAACTCGTAGGAACTGACCCCGCAGTCGCGGCACTCCCGGTTTGAGAATACGACGGTAATTTGCATATTTCTAGACTAAGGCTTAAAAACATGGCGTTAGAGGGTGAGAACTAGAAATTGCCCCGAACGTCCCCGTGGTTGGCACCAACTCCTCCCATGGGACCAATGTAACTCGTAGGAACTGACCCCGCAACCGCGGGACTCCCGGTATGAGAATACAACGGTAATTTGCATATTTCTGGACTTAGGCTTGAAAGCATGGCGTTAGAGTGTGAGAACTCGAAACTTCCCCCGAACGTCCCCGTGGGTGGCACCAACACCTCCCAGGGACCAATGTAACTCGTAGGAACTGACCCCGCAGCCGTGGAACTCCCGGTTTGAGAATACGACGGTAATTTGCATATTGATAAGACTTAGGCTTAACAACATGGCGTTAGAGGGTGAGAACTCGAAACAGCCCCCGAACGGCCACGTGGGTGGCACCTACACCTACCACGGGGCCTATGTAACTCGTAGGAACTGACCCCGTAGCCGCGGGACTCCCTATTTCAGAATACGACGGTAATTTGCATATTTCAAGACTTAGGTTTAAAAACATGGCGTTAGAGGGTGAGAAGTCAAAACAGACCCCGAACGTCCCAGTGGGTGGCACCAACACCTCCCACAGGACCAATGTAACTCGTAGGAACTGACACAGCAGCCGCGGGACTCCCAGTTTTAGAATACGATGGTAATTTGCATATTTTTAGACTTAGTCTTAAAGACATGGCGTTAGAGGTTGAGAACTCAATATAGCCCCCGAACGGCCAAGTGGGTGGCACCAACACCTCCCTCAGGGTCAATGTAACTCGTAGGAACAGACCCCGCAGCCGCGGGACTCCCTGTTTAAGAATACGACGGTAATTTTCATATTTCTCGACTTAGGCTTAAAAACTTGGCGTTAGAGGGTGAGAACTCGAAACAGCCACCAAACGTCCCCATGGGTGGCACCAACACCTCCCACGGGGCAAATGTAACTCGTAGGAACTGACCCCGCAGCCGCGGCACTCCCGGTTTGAGAATACGACGGTAATTCGCATATTTCTAGACTTAGGCTTAAAAACAGGGCGTTAGAGGGTGAGAACTAGAAATTGCCCCGAACGTCCCCGTGGTTGGCACCAACTCCTGCCACGGGACCAATGTAACTCGTAGGAACTGACACCGCAGTCGCGGGACTCCCGGTTTGAGAATACGACGGTAGTTTGCATATTTCTAGACTTAGGCTTAAAAACATGGCGTTAGAGGGTGAGAACTCGAAACAGCCCCTGAACGGCCACGTGGGTGGCACCAACACCTCCCACGGGGCCAATGTAACTCATAGGAATTGACCCCGCCTCCGCGGGACTCCTGGTTTGAGGATACGACGGTAATTTGCATATTTCTAGACTTAAGCTTAAAAACATGGCGTTAGAGGGTGATAACTCGAAATAGCCCCCGAACGGCCACGTGGGTGGCACCAACACCTCCCATGGGACCAATGTAACTCGTAGAAACTGACCCCGCAACCGCGGGACTCCCAGTTTGAGAATACGACGGTAATTGGGATATTTCTAGACTTAGGCATAAAGACATGGCGTTAGAGGGTGACAACTCAAAACAGCCCCCGAACGTCCCCGTGGGTGGCACCAACACCTCCCGAGGGACCAATGTAACTCGTAGGAACTGACCCCGCAGCCGCTGGACTCCCGGTTTGAGAATACGACGGTAAGTTCCATATTTCTCGACTTAGGCTTAAAAACATGGCGTTAGAGGGTGAGAACTCGAAACAGCACCCGAACGGCCACGTGGGTGGCACCAACACCTCCCACGGGGCCAATGTAACTCGTAGGAACTGACCCCGCAGCCGCGGGACTACCGATTTGAGAATACGACGGTAATTTGCATATTCCTAGACTTAGGCTTAAAAACATGGCGTTAGAGGGTGAGAACTCAAAACAGCCACCAAACGTCCCCGTGGGTGGCACCAACACCTCCCACGGGGCCAATGTAACTCGTAGGAACTGACCCCGCAGCCGCGGCACTCCCGGTTTGAGAATACGACGGTATTTTGCATATTTTCAAGACTAAGGCTTAAAAACATGGCGTTAGAGGGTGAGAACTCGAAACAGACCCCGAACGTCCCCGTGGTTGGCACCAACACCTCCCACGGGACCAATGTAACTCGTAGGAACTGACACCGCAGCCGAGGGACTCCCGGTTTGAGAATACAACGGTAATTTGCATATTTCTAGACTTAGGCCTAAAAACATGACGTTAGAGCGAGATAACTCAAAACAGCCCTCGAACGGCCATGTGGGTGGCACCAACACCTCCCACGGGTCCAATGTAACTCGTAGGAACTGACCCCACGGTCGCGAGACTCCCGGTTTGAGAATATGACGGTAATTTGCATATTTGTAGACTTAGGCTTAAAAACATGGCGTTAGAGGGTGAGAACGGGAAACAGTCCCCGAACATCCCCGTGGGTGGCACCAACACCTCCCACGGGGCCAATGTACCTCGTAGGAACTGACCCCGCAGCCGCGGGACTCCCAGTTTGAGAATACGATGGTAATTTGCATATTTTTAGACTTATGCTTAAGAACATGGCGTTAGAGGGTGAGAACTCGAAACAGCCCCCGAACGTCCCCGTGGGTGGCACCAACACCTCCCAAGGGACCAATGTAACTCGTAGGAACTGACCCCGCAGCAGCGGGACTCCCGATTTGAGAATACAACGGTAATTTGCCTATTTTAAGACGTAGGCTTAAAAACATGGCGTTAGAGGGTGAGAACTCGAAACAGCCCCCCAACGTCCATGTGGGTGGCACCAGCACCTCCCAGGGACCAATGTAACTCGTAGGAACTGACCCCGCGGCCGTGGGACTCCCGGTTTTAGAATACGACGGTAATTTGCATATTTCTAGACTTAGGCTTAACAACATGGCGTTAGAGGGTGAGAACTCGAAACAGCCCCCGAACGTCCCCGTGGGTGGCACTAACACCTCCCACGGGGCCAATGTAACTCGTAGGAACTGACCCCGCAGCAGCGGGACTCCCGATTTGAGAATACGACGGTAATTTGCCTATTTTAAGACATAGGCTTAAAAACATGGCGTTAGAGGGTGAGAACTCGAAACAGCCCCCCAACGTCCATGTGGGTGGCACCAGCACCTCCCATGGACCAATGTAACTCGTAGGAACAGACCCCGCTGCCGCGGGACTCCTTGTTTGAGAATACGACGAAAATATGTATATTTCTAGACTTAGGCTTAAAAACATGGCGTTATAGGGTGAGAACTCGAAACAGCTCCCGAACAGCCACATGAGTGGCACCAACACCTCCGACGGGGCCAATGTAACTCGTAGGAACTGACCCCGTAGCCGCGGGACTCCCGGTTTGAGAATACGACGGTAATTTGCATATTTTTAGAGTCAGGCTTAAAAACATGGCGTTAGAGGGTCAGAACCCGAAATAGTCCCCAAATGTCCCTATGGGTGGTACCAACACCTCCCACGGGACCAATGTAACTCGTAGGAACTGACCCCGTAGCCGCGGGACTCCCGATTTGAGAATACGACGATAATTTGCATATTTCTAGACTTAGGCTTAAAAACATGGCGTTAGAGGGTGAGAACTCGAAACAGCCCCCGAACGGCCACGTGAGTGGCACTAAAACCTCCCACGGGGCCAATGTAACTCGTAGGAACTGACCCCGCAGCCGCGGGACTCCCGGTTTGAGAATACGATGGTACTTTGCATATTTCTAGACTTAGGCTTAAAGTATTGGCGTTAGACGGTTAGAACTCGAAACAGCCCCCGAACGGCCACGTGGGTGGCACCGACACCGCCCACGGGATCAATGTAACTCGTAGGAACTGACCCCGCCGCCGCGGCACTCCCGGTTTGAGAATACAACGGTAATTTTCATATTTCTGGACTTAGGCTTGAAAGCATGGTGTTAGAGGGTAAGAACTCGAAACTGCCCCCGAACGTCCTCGTGGGTGGCACCAACACCTCCCATGGGACCAATGTAACTCGTAGGAACTGACCCCGCAGCCGCGGAACTCCCGGTTTGAGAATACGACGGTAATTTGCATATTGATAAGACTTAGGCTTAACAACATGGCATTAGAGGGTGAGAACTCGAAACTGCACCCCAACGTCCCCGTGGGTGGCACCAACACCTCCCACGGGACCAATGTAACTCGTAGGAACTGACCCCGCAGCCGCGGAACTCCCGGTTTGAGAATACGATGGTAATTTGCATATTGATAAGACTTAGGCTTAAAAACATGGCGTTAGAGGGTGAGAACTTGAAACAGCCCCGAACGTCCCCGTGGGTGGCACCAACACCTCCCACGGGGCCTAAGTAACTCGTAGGAACTGACCCCGTAGCCGCGGGACTCCCTATTTCAGAATACGATGGTAATTTTCATATTTCAAGACTTAGGCTTAAAAACATGGCGTTAGAGGGTGAGAAATCAAAACAGACCCCGAACGTCCCTGTGGGTGGCACCAACACCTCCCACGGGACAAATGTAACTCGTAGGAGCTGACCCCGCAGCCGCGGGACTCCCAGTTTTTGAATACGATGGTAATTTTCATATTTCTAGACTTAGGCTTAAAAACATGTCGTTAGAGGGTGAGAACTTGAAACAGCCCCCGAACGTCCCCGCGGGTGGCACCAACACCTCCCACGGGGCCAATGTAACTCGTAGGAACTGACCCCGCAGCTGCGGAACTCCCGGTTTGAGAATACGATGGTAATTCGCATATTTCTAGACTAAGGCTTAAAAACAGGGCGTTAGAGGGTGAGAACTAGAAATTTCCCCCAACGTCCCCGTGGTTGGCACCAACTCCGCCCACGGGACCAATGTAACTCGTAGGAACTGACCCCGCAACCGCGGGACTCCCGGTTTGAGAATACGACGGTAAGTTGCATATTTCTCGACTTAGGCTTAAAAACATGGCGTTAGAGGGGGAGAACTCGAAACAGCACCCGAACGGCCACGTGGGTGGCACCAACACCTCCCACAGGGCCAATGTAGCTCATAGGAACTGACCCCGCAGCCGGGGGACTACCGATTTGAGAATACGACGGTAATTTGCATATTCCTGGACTTAAGCTTAAAAACATGGCGTTAGTGGGTGAGAACTCGAAATAGCCCCCGAACGGCCACGTGGGTGGCGCCAACACCTCCCACGGGACCAATGTAACTCGTAGAAACTGACCCCGCAACCACGGGACTCCCGGTTTGAGAATACGACGGTAATTTGGATATTTCTAGACTTAGGCATAAAGACATGGCATTAGAGGGTGACAACTCAAAAAAGAACCCGAACGTCCCCGTGGGTGGCACCAACACCTCCCACGGGACCAATGTAACTCGTAGGAACTGACCCCGCAGCCGCTGGACTCCCGGTTTGAGAATACGATGGTAAGATGCATATTTCTCGACTTAGGCTTAAAAACATGGCGTTAGAGGGTGAGAACTCGAAACAGCACCCGAACGGCCACATGGGTGGCACCAACACCTCCCACGGGTCCAATGTAACTCGTAGGAACTGACCCCGCAGCCGCGGGACTACCGATTTGAGAATACGACGGTAATTTGCATATTCCTAGACTTAGGCTTAAAAACATGGCGTTAGAGGGTTAGAACTAAAAATGGCCCCCAAACGTGCCCGTGGGTGGAACCAACACCTCCCACGGGGCCAATGTAACTCGTAGGAACTGACCCCGCAGTCACGGCACTCCCGGTTTGAGAATACGTCGGTAATTTGCATATTTCTAGACTAAGGCTTAAAAACATGGCATTAGAGGGTGAGAACTCGAAACATCCCCCGAACGTCCCCGTGGTTGGCACCAACTCCCCCCACGGGACCAATGTTACTCGTAGGAACTGACCCCGCAGCCGAGGAACTCCCGGTTTGGGAATACAACGGTAATTTGCATATTTCTAGACTTAGGCCTAAAAACATGGCGTTAGAGGGTGAGAACTCGAGATAGCCCTCGAACGGCCACGTGGGTGGCACCAACACCTCCCACGGGTCCAATGTAACTCGTAGGAACTGACCCCGCCGTCGCGGGACTCCCGGTTTGAGAATACGACGGTATGTTGCATATTTCTCGACTTATGCTTAAAAACATGGCGCTAGAGGGTGAGAACTCAAAACAGCCCCCAAACGTCCCCATGGGTGGCACCAACACCTCCCACGGGGCCAATGCAACTTGTAGGAATTGACCCCGCAGCCGCGGCACTCCCGGTTTGAGAATACGAAGTAATTTGCATATTTCTTGACTATGGCTTAAAAACATGGCGTTAGAGGGTGAGAACTCGAAACAGCCCCCGAACGTCCCCGTGGTTGGCACCAACTCCTCCCACGGGACCAATGTAACTCGTAGGAACTGACCCCGCAACCGAGGGACTCCCGGTTTGAGAATACAACGGTAATTTGCATATTTGTAGACTTAGGCCTAAAAACATGGTGTTAGAGGGAGAGAACTCGAAACAGCCTCCGAACGGCCACGTGGGTGGCACCAACACCTCCCACGGGTCCAATGTAACTCGTAGGAACTGACTCCGCAGCCGCGGAACTCCCGGTTTGAGAATACGATGGTAATTTGCATATTGATAAGACTTAGGCTTAACAACATGGCGTTAGAGGGTGAGAACTCAAAACAGCACCCGAACGTCCCCGTGGGTGGCACCAACACCTCCCACGGGGCCTATGTAACTCGTAGGAACTTACCCCGTAGCCGCGGGACTCCGTATTTCAGAATACGACGGTAATTTGCATATTTCAAGACTTAGGCTTAAAAACATGGCGTTAGAGGGTGAGAACTCAAAACAGACCCCAAACGTCCCTGTGGGTGGCACCAACACCTCCCACGGGACCAATGTAACTCGTAGGAACTGACCCCGCAGCCGCGGGACTCCCTGTTTTAGAATACGATGGTAATTTGCATATTTTTCGACTTAGTCTTAAAGACATGGCGTTAGAGGTTGAGAACTCATAACGGCCCCCGAACGGCCAAGTGGGTGGCACCAACACCTCCCTCGGGGACAATGTAACTCGTAGGAACTGACCCCGCAGCCGCGGGATAACCTGTTTAAGAATACGACGGTAATTTTCATATTTCTAGACTTTGTCTTAAAAACATATCGTTAGAGGGTGAGAACTCGAAACAGCCCCCGAACGTCCCCGTGGGTGGCACCAACACCTCGCACGGGTAAAATGTAGCTCATAGGAACTGACCCCGCAGCCGCGGCACTCCCGGTTTGAGAATACGACGGTAATTAGCATATTTCTAGACTAAGGCTTAAAAACAGGGCGTTAGAGGGTGAGAACTAGAAATTGCCTCGAACGTCCCCGTGGTTGGCACCAACTCCTCCCACGGGACCAATGTAACTCGTAGGAACTGACCCCGCAACCGCGGGACTCCCGGTTTGAGAATACGACGGTAATTTGCATATTTCTAGACTTAGGCTTAAAAACATGGCGTTAGAGATTGAGAACTCGAAACAGCCCCCGAACGGCCACGTGGGTGGCACCAACACCTCCCACGGGGCCAATGTAACTCGTAGGAATTGACCCCGCCTCCGCAGGACTCCTGGTTTGAGAATACGATGGTAATTTGCATATTTCTAGACTTAAGCTTAAAAACATGGCGTTAGAGGGTGATAACTCGAAATAGCCCCCGAACCTCCCCGTGGGTGGCACCAACACCTCCCACGGGACCAATGTAACTCGTAGGAACTGACCCCGCAGCCGCTGGACTCCCGGTTTGAGAATACGACGGTAAGATGCATATTTCTCGACTTAGGCTTAAAAACATGGCGTTAGAGGGTGAGAACTCGAAACAGCACCCGAACGGCCACGTGGGTGGCACCAACACCTCCCACGGGGCCAATGTAACTTGTAGGAACTGACCCCGCAGCCGCTGGACTACCGGTTTGAGAATACGATGGTAAGATGCATATTTCTCGACTTAGGCTTAAAAACATGGCGTTAGAGGGTGAGAACTCGAAACAGCACCCGAACGGCCACGTGGGTGGCACCAACACCTCCCACGGGGCCAATGTAACTAGTAGGAACTGACCTCGCAGCCGCGGGACTACCGATTTGAGAACACGACGGTAATTTGCATATTCCTAGACTTAGGCTTAAAAACATGGCGTTAGAGGGTGAGAACTCAAAACATCCCCCAAACGTCCCTGTGGGTGGCACCAACACCTCCCACGGGGCCAATGTAACTCGTAGGAACTGACCCCGCAACCGCGGCACTCCCGGTTTAAGAATACGACGGTAATTTGCATATTTCTAGACTAAGGCTTAAAAACATGGCGTTAGAGGGTGAGAACTCGAAACAGCCCCCGAAAGTCCCCGTGGTTGGCACCAACTCCTCCCACGGGACCAATGTAACTCATAGGAACTGACCCCGCAGCCGAGGGACTCCCGGTTTGAGAATACAACGATAATTTGCATATTTCTAGACTTAGGCTTAAAAACATGGCGTTAGAGGGTGAGAATGGGAAACAGTCCCCGAACATCCCCGTGGGTGGCACCAACACCTCCCACGGGGCAAATGTACCTCGTAGGAACTGACCCCGCAGCCGCGGGACTCCTGGTTTGAGAATACGACGATAATTTGCATATTTTTGGACTTAGGCTTAAGAACATGGCGTTAGAGGGTGATAACTCGAAACAGCCCCCGAGCGTCCCCGTGGGTGGCACCAACACCTCCCACGGGGCCAACGTAACTCATAGGAACTGACCTCGCAGCCGCGGGACTCCCGGTTTGAGTATACGACGGTAATTTTCATATTTTTAGACTCAGACTTAAAAACATGGCGTTAGAGGGACAGAACTCGAAACAGCACCCAAATGTCCCTGTGGGATGTACCAACACCTCCCACGGGACCAATGTAACTCGTAGGAACTGACCCCGCAGCCGCAGGACTCCCGGGTTGAGAATACGACGATAATTCGCATATTTCTAGACTTAGGCTTAAAACCATGGCGTTAGAGGGTGAGAACTCGAAACAGCCCCCGAACGACCACGTGAGTGGCACTAACACCTCCCACGGGGCCAATGTAACTCGTAGGAACCGACCCCGCAAGCGCGGGACTCCCGGTTTGAGAATATGATGGTACTTTGCATATTTCTAGACTTAGTGTTAAAGGCATGGCGTTAGAGGGTGAGAACTCAAAACAGCCCCCGAACGGCCACGTGGGTGGCACCAACACCTCCCACGGGGTGAATGTAACTCGTAGGAACTGATCCCGCCGCCGCGGCACTCCCGGTTTGAGAATACAACGGTAATTTTCATATTTCTGGACTTAGGCTTGAAAACATGGCGTTAGAGTGTGAGAACTCGAAACTGCACCCGAACGTCCCCGTGGGTGGCACCAACACCTCCCACGGGACCAATGTAACTCGTAGGAACTGACCCCGCAGCCGCGGAACTCCCGGTTTGAGAATACGACGGTAATTTTCATATTGATAAGACTTAGGCTTAACAACATGGTGTTAGAGGGTGAGAACTCAAAACAGCCCCCGAACGTCCCCGTGGGTGGCACCAGCACCTCCCACGAGGCCTAAGTAACTTGTATGAACTAACCCCGTAGCCGCGGGACTCCCTATTTCAGAATACGACGGTAATTTTCATATTTCAAGACTTAGGCTTAAAAACATGGCGTTAGAGGGTGAGAAATCAAAACATACCCTGAACGTCCCTGTGGGTGGCACCAACACCTCCCACGGGACAAATGTAACTCGTAGGAGCTGACCCCGCAGCCGCGGGACTCCCAGTTTTAGAATACGACGGTAATTTGCATATTTTTAGACTTAGGCTTAAGAACATGGCGTTAGAGGGTGAGAACTCGAAACAGCCCCCGAACATCCCCGTGGGTGGCACCAACACCTCCCACGGGGCAAATGTAACTCGTAGGAACTGACCCCGCAGCCACGGCACTCCCGGTTTGAGAAGACGACGGTAATTCGCATATATCTAGACTAAGGCTTAAAACAGGGCGTTAGAGGGTGAGAACTAGAAATTGCCCCGAACGTCCCCGTGGTTGGCACCAACTCCCCCACGGGACCAATGTAACTCGTAGGAACTGACACCGTTGCCGCGGGACTCCCGGTTAGAGAATACGACGATAATTTGCATATTTCTAGACTTAGGCTTAAAAACATGGCGTTAGAGGGTGAGAACTCGAAACAGCCCCTGAACGGCCACGTGGGTGGCACCAACACCTCCCACGGGGCCAATGTAACTCGTAGGAATTGACCCGCCTCTGCGGGACTCCTGGTTTGAGAATACGACGGTAATTTTCATATTTCTAGACTTAAGCTTAAAAACATAGCGTTAGAGGGTGATAACTCGAAATAGCCCCCGAACGGCCACGTGGGTGGCACCAACACCTCCCACGGGACCAATGTGACTCGTAGAAACTGACCCCGCAACCGCGGGACTCCTGGTTTGAGAATACGACGGTAATTTGGATATTTCTAGACTTAGGCATAAAGACATGGCGTTAGAGGGTGACAACTCAAAACAGCCCCCGAACGTCCCCGAGGGTGGCACCAACACCTCCCACGGGACCAATGTAACTCGTAGGAACTGACCCCGCAGCCGCTGGACTCTCGGTTTGAGAATACGACGGTAAGTTGCATATTTCTCGACTTAGGCTTAAAAACATGGCGTTAGAGGGTGAGAACTCGAAACAGCACCCGAACGGCCACGTGGGTGGCACCAACACCTCCCACGGGGCCAATGTAACTCGTAGGAACTGACCCCGCAGCCGCGGGACTACCGATTTGAGAATAGGACGGTAATTTGCATATTCCTAGACTTAGGCTTAAAAACATGGCGTTAGAGGGTGAGAACTCAAAACCGCCCCAAACGTCCCCGTGGGTGGCACCAACACTTCCCACGGGGCCAATGTAACTCGTAGGAACTGACCCCGCAGCCGCGGCACTCCCGGTTTGAGAATATGACGGTATTTTTCATATTTCTAGGCAAAGGCTTAAAAACATGGCATTAGAGGGTGAGAACTCGAAACATCCCCCGAACGTCCCCGTGGTTGGCACCAACTCCTCCCACGGGACCAATGTAACTCATAGGAACTGAACCCGCAGCCGAGGGACTCCCGGTTTGAGAATACAACGGTAATTTGCATATTTCTATACTTAGACCTAAAAACATGGCGTAAGAGGGAGAGAACTCGAAACAGCCCCCGAACGGCCACGTGGGTGGCACCAACACCTCCCACGGGTCCAATGTAACTCGTAGGAACTGACCCCACCGTCGCGGGACTCCCGGTTTGAGAATACGACGGTAATTTGCATATTTCTAGACTTAGGCTTAAAAACATGGCGTTAGAGGGTGAGAACTGGAAACAGTCCCCGAACATCCCCGTGGGTGGCACCAACACCTCCCACGGGGCCAATGTAACTCGTAGGAACTGACCCCACAGCCGCGGGACTCCCGGTTTGAGAATACGACGGTAATTTGCATATTTTTAGACTCAGGCTTAAAAACATGGCGTTAGAGGGTCAGAACTCGAAACAACCCCCAAATGTCCCTGTGGGCGGTACCAACACCTCCCACGGGATCAATGTAACTCGTAGGAACTGACCCCGCAGCCGCGGGACTCCCGGTTTGAGAATACGACGATAATTTGCATATTTCTAGACTTAGGCTTAAAAACATGGCGTTAGAGGGTGAGAACTCGAAACAGCCCCCGAACGGCCACGTGAGTGGATCTAACACCTCCCACGGGGCCAATGTAACTCGTAGGAACTGACCCCGCAGCCACGGGACTCCCGGATTGAGAATACGATGGTACTTTGCATATTTCTAGCCTTAGTGTTAAAGGCATGGAGTTAGAGGGTGAGAACTCAAAACAGCCCCCGAACGGCCACGTGGGTGGCACCAACACCTCCCACGGGGTCAATGTAACTCGTAGGAACTGACCGCACCGCCGCGGCACTCCCGGTTTGAGAATACAACGGTAATTTGCATATTTCTGGACTTAGGCTTGAAAGCATGGTGTTAGAGGGTGAGAACTCGAAACTGCCCCCGAACGTCCTCGTGGGTGGCACCAACACCTCCCACGGGACCAAGGTAACTCGTAGGAACTGACCCCGCAGCCGCGGAACTCCCGGTTTGAGAATACGACGGAAATTTGCATATTGATAAGACTTAGGCTTAACAACATGGCGTTAGAGGGTGAGAATTTGAAACAGCCCCGGAACGTCCCCGTGGGTGGCACCAACACCTCCCACGGGGCCTATGTAACTCGTAGGAACTGACCCCGTAGTCGCGGGACTCCCTATTTCAGAATACGACGGTAATTTGCATATTTCAAGACTTAGGCTTAAAAACATGGCGTTAGAGGGTGAGAACTCAAAACAGACCCCGAACGTCCCCGTGGGTGGCACCAACACCTCCCACGGGACCAATGTAACTCGTAGGAACTGACCCCGTAGCCGCGGGTCTCCCAGTTTTAGAATACGATGGTAATTTGCATATCTTTAGACTTAGTCTTATAGACATGGCGTTAGAGGTTGAGAACTCAAAAGAGCCCCCGAACGGCCAAGTGGGTGGCACCAACACCTCCCTCGGGGACAATGTAACTTGTAGGAACTGACCCCGCAACCGCGGGACTCCCTGTTTAATAATACGACGATAATTTTCATATTTCTAGACTTAGGCTTAAAAACATGGCGTTAGAGGGTGAGAACTCAAAACAGCCCCCGAACGTCCCCGTGGGTGGCACCAACACCTCCCATGGGGCAAATGTAACTCGTAGGAACTGACCCCGCAGCCGCGGCACTCCCGGTTTGAGAATACGACGGTAATTCGCATATATCTAGACTAAGGCTTAAAAACAGGGCGTTAGAGGGTGAGAACTAGAAATTGCCCCTAACGTCCCCGTGGTTGGCACCAACTCCCCCACGGGACCAATGTAACTCGTAGGAACTGACACCGTAGCCGCAGAACTCCCGGTTAGAGAATACGACGATAATTTGCATATTTCTAGACTTAGGCTTGAAAACATGGCGTTAGAGGATGAGAACTCGAAACAGCCCCTGAACGGCCACGTGGGTGGCACCAACACCTCCCACGGGGCCAATGTAACTCGTATGAATTGACCCGCCTCCGCGGGACTCCTGGTTTGAGAATACGACGGTAATTTGCATATTTCTAGACTTAAGCTTAAAAACATGGCGTTAGAGGGTGATAACTCGAAATAGCCCCCGAACGGCCACGTGGGTGGCACCAACACCTCCCACGGGACCAATGTGACTCGTAGAAACTGACCCCGCAATCGCGGGACTCCTGGTTTGAGAATAAGACGGTAATTTGCATATTTCTAGACTTAGGCTTAAAAACATGGCGTTAGAGGGTGAGAACTCGAAACAGCCCCCGAACGTCCCCGTGGGTGGCACCAACACCTCCCACGGGGCCTATGTAACTCGTAGGAACTGACCCCGTAGTCGCGGGACTCCCTATTTCAGAATACGACGGTAATTTGCATATTTCAAGACTTAGGCTTAAAAACATGGCGTTAGAGGGTGAGAACAAAAAACAGACCCCGAACGTCCCCGTGGTTGGCACCAACTCCTCCCACGGGACCAATGTAACTCGTAGGAACTGACCCCGCAACCGCAGGACTCCCGGTTTGAGAATACGACCGTAATTTGGATATTTCTAGACTTAGGCATAAAGACATGGCGTTAGAGGGTGACAACTCAAAACAGCCCCCGAACGTCCCCGTGGGTGGCACCAACACCTCCCACGGGACCAATGTAACTCGTAGGAACTGACCGCGCTGCCGCTGGACTCCCGGTTTGAGAATACGACGGTAAGTTGCATATTTCTCGACTTAGGCTTAAAAACATGGCGTTAGAGGGTGAGAACTCGAAACAGCACCCGAACGGCCACGTGGGTGGCACCAACACCTCCCACGGGGCCAATGAAACTCATAGGAACTGACCCCGCAGCCGCGGGACTGCCGATTTGAGAATACGACGGTAATTTGCATATTCCTAGACCTAGGCTTAAAAACATGGCGTTAGAGGGTGAGAACTCAAAACAGCCCCCAAACGTCCCCGTGGGTGGCACCAACACCTCCCACGGGGCCAATGTAACTCGTAGGAACTGACCCCGCAGCCGCGGGACTCCCGGTTTGAGAATACGACGATAATTTGCATATTTATAGACTTAGGCTTAAAAACATGGCGTTAGAGGGTGAAAACTCGAAACAGCCCCCGAACGGCCACGTGAGTGGCACTAACACCTCCCACGGGGCCAATGTAACTCGTAGGAACTGACCCCGGAGCCGCGGGACTCCCGGTTTGAGAATACGATGGTAATTTGTATATTTATGGACTTAGGCTTGAAAGCATGGCGTTAGAGGGTGAGAACTTGAAACTGCCCCCGAACGTCCTCATGGGTGGCACCAACACCTCCTACGGGACCAATGTAACTCGTAGGAACTGACCGCGCCGCCGCGGCACTCCCGGTTTGAGAATACAACGGTAATTTGTATATTTATGGACTTAGGCTTGAAAGCATGGCGTTAGAGGGTGAGAACTCGAAACTGCCCCCGAACGTCCTCATGGGTGGCACCAACACCTCCTACGGGACCAATGTAACTCGTAGGAACTGACCCTGCAGCCGCAGAACTCCCGGTTTAAGAATACGACTGTAATTTGCATATTGATAAGACTTAGGCTTAACAACATGGCATTAGAGGGTGAGAACTCGAAACAGCCCCCGAACGTCCCCGTGGGTGGCACCAACACCTCCCACGGGGCCTATGTAACTCGTAGGAACTGACCCCGTAGTCGCGGGACTCCCTATTTCAGAATACGACGGTAATTTGCATATTTCAAGACTTAGGCTTAAAAACATGGCGTTAGAGGGTGAGAACAAAAAACAGACCCCGAACGTCCCCGTGGTTGGCACCAACTCCTCCCACGGGACCAATGTAACTCGTAGGAACTGATCCCGCAACCGCAGGACTCCTGATTTGAGAATACGACCGTAATTTGGATATTTCTAGACATAGGCATAAAGACATGGCGTTAGAGGGTGACAACTCAAAACAGCCCCCGAACGTCCCCGTGGGTGGCACCAACACCTCCCACGGGACCAATGTAACTCGTAGGAACTGACCCCGCTGTCGCTGGACTCCCGGTTTGAGAATACGACGGTAAGTTGCATATTTCTCGACTTAGGCTTAAAAACATGGCGTTAGAGGGTGAGAACTCGAAATAGCACCCGAACGGCCACGTGGGTGGCACCAACACCTCCCACGGGGCCAATGAAACTCATAGGAACTGACCCCGCAGCCGCGGGACTACCGATTTGATAATACGACGGTAATTTGCATATTCCTATACCTAGGCTTAAAAACATGGCGTTAGAGGGTGAGAACTCAAAACAGCCCCCAAACGTCCCCGTGGGTGGCACCAACACCTCCCACGGGGCCAATGTATCTCGTAGGAACTGACCCCGCAGCCGCGGGACTCCCGGTTTGAGAATACGATGATAATTTGCATATTTATAGACTTAGGCTTAAAAACATGGCGTTAGAGGGTGAAAACTCGAAACAGCCCCCGAACGGCCACGTGAGTGGCACTAACACCTCCCACGGGGCCAATGTAACTCGTAGGAACTGACTCCGAAGCCGCGGGACTCCCGATTTGAGAATATGATGGTACTTTGCATATTTATCGACTTAGTATTAAAGGAATGGTGTTAGAGGGTGAGAACTCAAAACATCCCCCGAACGGCCATGTGGGTGGCACCAAAACCTCCCACGGGGTCAATGTAACTCGTTGGTACTGAACCCGCCGCCGCGGCACTCCCGGTTTGACAATACAACGGTAATTTGCATATTTTCTGGACTTAGGCTTGAAAGCATGGCGTTAGAGGGTGAGAACTCGAAACTGCCCCCGAACGTCCCCGTGGGTGGCACCAACACCTCCCACGGGACCAATGTAACTCGTAGGAACTGACCCCACAGCCGCGGAACTCCCGGTTTGAGAATACGATGGTAATTTTCATATTGATAAGACTTAGGCTTAACAACATGGTGTTAGAGGCTGAGAACTCAAAACAGACCCCGAACGTCCCCTTGGGTGGCACCAACACCTCCCACGGGACCAATGTAACTCGTAGGAACTGACCCCACAGCCGCGGGACTCCCAGTTTCAGAATACGATTGTAATTTGCATATTTTTAGACTTAGTCTTATAGACATGGCGTTAGAGGTTGAGAACTCAAAACAGCCCCCGAACGGCCAAGTGGGTGGCACCAACACCTCCCTCGGGGACAATGTAACTCGTAGGAACTGACCCCGCAGCCGCGGGACTCCCTGTTTAAGAATACGACGGTAATTTTCATATTTCTAGACTTAGGCTTAAAAACATGGCGTTAGAGGGTGAGAACTCGAAACAGCCCCCGAACGTCCCCGTGGGTGGCACCAACACCTCCCACGGGGCCAATGTAACTCGTAGGAACTGACCCCACAGTCGCGGCACTCCTGGTTTGAGAATACGATGGTAATTCGCATATTTCTAAACTAAGGCTTAAAAACAGGGCGTTAGAGGGTGAGAACTAGAAATTGCGCCGAACGTCCCCGTGGTTGGCACCAACTCCTCCCACGGGACCAATGTAACTCGTAGGAACTGACCCCGCAACCGCGGGACTCCCGGTTTGCGAATACGATGGTAATTTGCATATTTCTAGACTTAGGCTTAAAAACATGGCGTTAGAGGGTGAGAACTCGAAACAGCCCCCGAACGGCCACATGGGTGGCACCAACACCTCCCACGGGGCCAATGTAACACGTAGGAATTGACCCCGCCTCCGCGGGACTCCTGGTTTGAGAATACGACGGTAATTTGCATATTTCTAGACTTAAGCTTAAAAACATGGCGTTATAGGGTCAGAACTCGAAATAGCCCCCGAACGTCCACGTGGGTGGCACCAACAACTCCCACGGGACCAATGTAATTCGTAGAAATTGACCCCGCAACCGCGGGACTCCCGGTTTGAGAATACGACGGTAATTGGGATATTTCTAGACTTAGGCATAAAGACATGGCGTTAGAGGGTGACAACTCAAAACAGCCCCCGAACGTCCCCGTGTGTCGCACCAACACCTCCCACGCGACCAATGTAACTCGTAGGAACTGACCCCGCCGCCGCGGCACTCCCGGTTTGAGAATACAATGGTAATTTGCATATTTCTAGACTTAGGCTTAAAAACATGGCGTTAGAGGATGAGAACTCGAAACAGCCCCTGAACGGCCACGTGGGTGGCACCAACACCTCCCACGGGGCCAATGTAACTCGTAGGAATTGACCCACCTCCGCGGTACTCCCGGTTTGAGAATACGACGCTAATTTGCATATTTCTAGACAAAGGCTTAAAAACATGGCGTTAGAGGGTGAGAACTCTAAACAGCCCCCGAACGTCCCCGTGGTTAGCACCAACTCCTCCCACGAGACCAATGTAACTCGTAGGAACTGACCCCGCCGTCGCGGGACTCCCGGTTTGAGAATACGACGATAATTTGCATATTTCTAGACTTAGGCTTAAAAACATGGCGTTAGAGGGTGAAAACGGGAAACAGTCCCCGAACATCCCTGTGGGTGGCACCAACACCTCCCACGGGGCCAATGTACCTCGTAGGAACTGACCCCGCAGCCGCGGGACTCTCGATTTGAGAATACGATGGTAATTTGCATATTTTTAGACTTAGGCTTAAGAACATGGCGTTAGAGGGTGAGAACTCGTAACAGCCCCGAACGTCCTTGTGGGTGGCACCAACACCTCCCACGGGGCCAATGTAACTCGTAGGAACTGACCCCGCAGCCGCGGGACTCCCGATTTGAGAATACGATGGTAATTTGCATATTTTTAGACTCAGGCTTAAAAACATGGCGTTAGAGGGTCAGAACTCGAAACAGCCCCCAAATGTCCCTGTGGGTGGTACCAACACCTCCCACGAGACCAATGTAACTCGTAGGAACTAACCCCGCAGCCGCGGGACTCCCGGTTTGAGAATACGACGATAGTTTGCATATTTCTAGACTTAGGCTTAAAAACATGGCGTTAGAGGGTGAGAACTCGAAACAGCCCCCGAACGGCCACGTGAGTGGCACTAACATCTCCCACGGGGCCAATGTAACTCGTAGGAACTGACCTCGCAGCCGCGGGACTCCCGGTTTGAGAATACGATGGTAATTTGTATATTTATGGACTTAGGCTTGAAAGCATGGCGTTAGAGGGTGAGAACTCGAAACTGCCCCCGAACGTCCTCATGGGTGGCACCAACACCTCCTACGGGACCAATGTAACTCGTAGGAACTGACCCTGCAGCCGCAGAACTCCCGGTTTGAGAATACGACGGTAATTTGCATATTGATAAGACTTAGGCTTAACAACATGGCATTAGAGGGTGAGAACTCGAAACAGCCCCCGAACGTCCCCGTGGGTGGCACCAACACCTCCCACGGGGCCTATGTAACTCGTAGGAACTGACCCCGTAGTCGCGGGACTCCCTATTTCAGAATACGACGGTAATTTGCATATTTCAAGACTTAGGCTTAAAAACATGGCGTTAGAGGGTGAGAACAAAAAACAGACCCCGAACGTCCCCGTGGTTGGCACCAACTCCTCCCACGGGACCAATGTAACTCGTAGGAACTGACCCCGCAACCGCAGGACTCCCGGTTTGAGAATACGACCGTAATTTGGATATTTCTAGACTTAGGCATAAAGACATGGCGTTAGAGGGTGACAACTCAAAACAGCCCCCGAACGTCCCCGTGGGTGGCACCAACACCTCCCACGGGACCAATGTAACTCGTAGGAACTGACCGCGCTGCCGCTGGACTCCCGGTTTGAGAATACGACGGTAAGTTGCATATTTCTCGACTTAGGCTTAAAAACATGGCGTTAGAGGGTGAGAACTCGAAACAGCACCCGAACGGCCACGTGGGTGGCACCAACACCTCCCACGGGGCCAATGAAACTCATAGGAACTGACCCCGCAGCCGCGGGACTGCCGATTTGAGAATACGACGGTAATTTGCATATTCCTAGACCTAGGCTTAAAAACATGGCGTTAGAGGGTGAGAACTCAAAACAGCCCCCAAACGTCCCCGTGGGTGGCACCAACACCTCCCACGGGGCCAATGTAACTCGTAGGAACTGACCCCGCAGCCGCGGGACTCCCGGTTTGAGAATACGACGATAATTTGCATATTTATAGACTTAGGCTTAAAAACATGGCGTTAGAGGGTGAAAACTCGAAACAGCCCCCGAACGGCCACGTGAGTGGCACTAACACCTCCCACGGGGCCAATGTAACTCGTAGGAACTGACCCCGGAGCCGCGGGACTCCCGGTTTGAGAATACGATGGTAATTTGTATATTTATGGACTTAGGCTTGAAAGCATGGCGTTAGAGGGTGAGAACTCGAAACTGCCCCCGAACGTCCTCATGGGTGGCACCAACACCTCCTACGGGACCAATGTAACTCGTAGGAACTGACCGCGCCGCCGCGGCACTCCCGGTTTGAGAATACAACGGTAATTTGTATATTTATGGACTTAGGCTTGAAAGCATGGCGTTAGAGGGTGAGAACTCGAAACTGCCCCCGAACGTCCTCATGGGTGGCACCAACACCTCCTACGGGACCAATGTAACTCGTAGGAACTGACCCTGCAGCCGCGGAACTCCCGGTTTGAGAATACGACTGTAATTTGCATATTGATAAGACTTAGGCTTAACAACATGGCATTAGAGGGTGAGAACTCGAAACAGCCCCCGAACGTCCCCGTGGGTGGCACCAACACCTCCCACGGGGCCTATGTAACTCGTAGGAACTGACCCCGTAGTCGCGGGACTCCCTATTTCAGAATACGACGGTAATTTGCATATTTCAAGACTTAGGCTTAAAAACATGGCGTTAGAGGGTGAGAACAAAAAACAGACCCCGAACGTCCCCGTGGTTGGCACCAACTCCTCCCACGGGACCAATGTAACTCGTAGGAACTGATCCCGCAACCGCAGGACTCCCGATTTGAGAATACGACCGTAATTTGGATATTTCTAGACTTAGGCATAAAGACATGGCGTTAGAGGGTGACAACTCAAAACAGCCCCCGAACGTCCCCGTGGGTGGCACCAACACCTCCCACGGGACCAATGTAACTCGTAGGAACTGACCCCGCTATCGCTGGACTCCCGGTTTGAGAATACGACGGTAAGTTGCATATTTCTCGACTTAGGCTTAAAAACATGGCGTTAGAGGGTGAGAACTCGAAATAGCACCCGAACGGCCACGTGGGTGGCACCAACACCTCCCACGGGGCCAATGAAACTCATAGGAACTGACCCCGCAGCCGCGGGACTACCGATTTGAGAATACGACGGTAATTTGCATATTCCTATACCTAGGCTTAAAAACATGGCGTTAGAGGGTGAGAACTCAAAACAGCCCCCAAACGTCCCCGTGGGTGGCACCAACACCTCCCACGGGGCCAATGTATCTCGTAGGAACTGACCCCGCAGCCGCGGGACTCCCGATTTGAGAATACGACGATAATTTGCATATTTATAGACTTAGGCTTAAAAACATGGCGTTAGAGGGTGAAAACTCGAAACAGCCCCCGAACGGCCACGTGAGTGGCACTAACACCTCCCACGGGGCCAATGTAACTCGTAGGAACTGACCCCGAAGCCGCGGGACTCCCGATTTGAGAATACGATGGTACTTTGCATATTTATCGACTTAGTATTAAAGGAATGGCGTTAGAGGGTGAGAACTCAAAACATCCCCCGAACGGCCATGTGGGTGGCACCAAAACCTCCCACGGGGTCAATGTAACTCGTTGGTACTGAACCCGCCGCCGCGGCACTCCCGGTTTGACAATACAACGGTAATTTGCATATTTCTGGACTTAGGCTTGAAAGCATGGCGTTAGAGGGTGAGAACTCGAAACTGCCCCCGAACGTCCCCGTGGGTGGCACCAACACCTCCCACGGGACCAATGTAACTCGTAGGAACTGACCCCACAGCCGCGGAACTCCCGATTTGAGAATACGATGGTAATTTTCATATTGATAAGACTTAGGCTTAACAACATGGTGTTAGAGGCTGAGAACTCAAAACAGACCCCGAACGTCCCCTTGGGTGGCACCAACACCTCCCACGGGACCAATGTAACTCGTAGGAACTGACCCCTCAGCCGCGGGACTCCCAGTTTCAGAATACGATGGTAATTTGCATATTTTTAGACTTAGTCTTATAGACATGGCGTTAGAGGTTGAGAACTCAAAACAGCCCCCGAACGGCCAAGTGGGTGGCACCAACACCTCCCTCGGGGACAATGTAACTCGTAGGAACTGACCCCGCAGCCGCGGGACTCCCTGTTTAAGAATACGACGGTAATTTTCATATTTCTAGACTTAGGCTTAAAAACATGGCGTTAGAGGGTGAGAACTCGAAACAGCCCCCGAACGTCCCCGTGGGTGGCACCAACACCTCCCACGGGGCCAATGTAACTCGTAGGAACTGACCCCACAGTCGCGGCACTCCTGGTTTGAGAATACGATGGTAATTCGCATATTTCTAAACTAAGGCTTAAAAACAGGGCGTTAGAGGGTGAGAACTAGAAATTGCGCCGAACGTCCCCGTGGTTGGCACCAACTCCTCCCACGGGACCAATGTAACTCGTAGGAACTGACCCCGCAACCGCGGGACTCCCGGTTTGCGAATACGATGGTAATTTGCATATTTCTAGACTTAGGCTTAAAAACATGGCGTTAGAGGGTGAGAACTCGAAACAGCCCCCGAACGGCCACATGGGTGGCACCAACACCTCCCACGGGGCCAATGTAACACGTAGGAATTGACCCCGCCTCCGCGGGACTCCTGGTTTGAGAATACGACGGTAATTTGCATATTTCTAGACTTAAGCTTAAAAACATGGAGTTATAGGGTCAGAACTCGAAATAGCCCCCGAACGTCCACGTGGGTGGCACCAACAACTCCCACGGGACCAATGTAATTCGTAGAAATTGACCCCGCAACCGCGGGACTCCCGGTTTGAGAATACGACGGTAATTGGGATATTTCTAGACTTAGGCATAAAGACATGGCGTTAGAGGGTGACAACTCAAAACAGCCCCCGAACGTCCCCGTGGGTCGCACCAACACCTCCCACGCGACCAATGTAACTCGTAGGAACTGACCCCGCCGCCGCGGCACTCCCGGTTTGAGAATACAACGGTAATTTGCATATTTCTGGACTTAGGCTTGAAAGAATGGCGTTAGAGGGTGAGAACTCGAAACTGCCCCCGAACGTCCCCGTGGGTGGCACCAACACCTCCCACGGGACCAATGTAACTCTTAGGAACTGACCATGCAGCCGCGGGACTCCCGGTTTGAGAATACGATGGTAATTTTCATATTTTTAGACTTAGTCTTATAGACATGGCGTTAGAGGTTGAGAACTCAAAACAACCCCCGAACGGCCACATGGGTGGCACCAACCCCTCCCACGGGGCCAATGTAACACGTAGGAATTGACCCCGCCTCCGTGGGACTCCTGGTTTGAGAATACGACGGTAATTTGCATATTTCTAGACTTAAGCTTAAAAACATGGCGTTAGAGGGTGATAACTCGAAATAGCCCCCGAACGGCAACGTGGGTGGCACCAACACCTCCCACGGGACCAATGTAACTCGTAGAAATTGACCCCGCAACCGTGGGACTCCCGATTTGAGAATACGACAGTAATTTGGATATTTCTATACTTAGACATAAAGACAAGGCATTAGAGGGTGACAACTCAAAACAGCCCCCGAACGTCCCCGTGGGTGGCACCAACACCTCCCACGGGACCAATGTAACTCGTAGGAACTGACCCCGCAGCCGCTGGACTCCCGGTTTGAGAATACGACGGTAAGTTGCATATTTCTCGACTTAGGCTTAAAAACATGGCGTTAGAGGGTGAGAACTCGAAACAGCACCCGAACGGCCACGTGGGTGGCACCAACACCTCCCACGGGGCCAATGTAACTCATAGGAACTGACCCCGCAGCCGCGGGACTACCGATTTGAGAATACGATGGTAATTTGCGTATTCCTAGACTTAGGCTTAAAAACATGGCGTTAGAGGGTGAGAACTCAAAATAGCCCCCAAACGTACCCGTGGGTGGCACCAACACCTCCCACGGGGCCAGTGTAACTCGTAGGAACTGACCCCGCAGCCGCGAGACTCCCGGTTTGAGAATATGACGATAATTTGCATATTTCTAGACTTAGGCTTAAAAACATGGCGTTAGAGGGTGAGAACTCGAAACAGCCCCCGAACGGCCACGTGAGTGGCACTAACACCTCCCACGGGGCCAATGTAACTCGTAGGAACTGACCCCGCAGCTGCGGGACTCCCGGTTTGAGAATACGATGGTACTTTGCATATTTCTAGACTTAGTATTAAAGGCATGGCGTTAGAGGGTGAGAACTCAAAACAGCCCCCGAACGGCCACGTGGGTGGCACCAAAACCTCCCACGGGGTCAATGTAACTCGTACGAACTGACCCCGCCGCCGCGACACTCCCGGTTTGAGAATACAACGGTAATTTGCATATTTGAGGACTTCGGCTTGAAAGCATGGCGCTAGAGTGTGAGAACTTGAAACTGCCCCACAACGTCCCCGTGGGTGGCACCAACACCTCCCACGGGACCATTGTAACTCGTAGGAACTTACCCCGCAGCCGCGGAACTCCCGGTTTGAGAATAAGATGGTAATTTGCATATTGATAAGACTTAGGCTTAACAACATGGCGTTAGAGGGTGAGAACTCGAAACAGCCCCCGAACGTCCCCGTGGGTGGCACAAACACCTCCCACGGGGTCTATGTAACTCGTAGGAACTGACCCCGCAGCCGCGGCACTCCCGGTTTGAGACTACGACGGTAATTTGCATATTTCTAGACTAAGGCTTAAAAACATGGCGTTAGAGGGTCAGAACTCGAAACAACCCCCAAATGTCCCTGTGGGTGGCACCAACACCTCCCACGGGGCCAATGTATCTCGTAGGAACTGACCCCGTAGCCGCGGGACTCCCGGTTTGAGAATACGACGATAATTTGCATATTTATAGACTTAGGCTTAAAAACATGGCGTTAGAGGGTGAAAACTCGAAACAGCCCCCGAACGGCCACGTGAGTGGCACTAACACCTCCCACGGGGCCAATGTAACTCGTAGGAACTGACCCCGAAGCCGCGGGACTCCCGATTTGAGAATACGATGGTACTTTGCATATTTATAGACTTATTATTAAAGGAATGGCGTTAGAGGGTGAGAACTCAAAACATCCCCCGAACGGCCATGTGGGTGGCACCAAAACCTCCCACGGGGTCAATGTAACTCGTTGGTACTGAACCCGCCGCCGCGGCACTCCCGGTTTGACAATACAACGGTAATTTGCATATTTCTGGACTTAGGCTTGAAAGCATGGCGTTAGAGGGTGAGAACTCGAAACTGCCCCCGAACGTCCCCGTGGGTGGCACCAACACCTCCGACGGGACCAATGTAACTCGTAGGAACTGACCCCACAGCCGCGGAACTCCCGGTTTGAGAATACGATGGTAATTTTCATATTGATAAGACTTAGGCTTAACAACATGGTGTTAGAGGCTGAGAATCAAAACAGACCCCGAACGTCCCCTTGGGTGGCACCAACACCTCCCACGGGACCAATGTAACTCGTAGGAACTGACCCCACAGCCGCGGGACTCCCAGTTTCAGAATACGATGGTAATTTGCATATTTTTAGACTTAGTCTTATAGACATGGCGTTAGAGGTTGAGAACTCAAAACAGCCCCCGAACGGCCAAGTGGGTGGCACCAACACCTCCCTCGGGGACAATGTAACTCGTAGGAACTGACCCCGCAGCCACGGGACTCCCTGTTTAAGAATACGACGGTAATTTTCATATTTCTAGACTTAGGCTTAAAAACATGGCGTTAGAGGGTGAGAACTCGAAACAGCCCCCGAACGTCCCCGTGGGTGGCACCAACACCTCCCACGGGGCCAATGTAACTCGTAGGAACTGACCCCACAGTCGCGGCACTCCTGGTTTGAGAATACGATGGTAATTCGCATATTTCTAAACTAAGGCTTAAAAACAGGGTGTTAGAGGGTGAGAACTAGAAATTGCGCCGAACGTCCCCGTGGTTGGCACCAACTCCTCCCACGGGACCAATGTAACTCGTAGGAACTGACCCCGCAACCGCGGGACTCCCGGTTTGCGAATACGATGGTAATTTGCATATTTCTAGACTTAGGCTTAAAAACATGGCGTTAGAGGGTGAGAACTCGAAACAGCCCCCGAACGGCCACATGGGTGGCACCAACACCTCCCACGGGGCCAATGTAACACGTAGGAATTGACCCCGCCTCCGCGGGACTCCTGGTTTGAGAATACGACGGTAATTTGCATATTTCTAGACTTAAGCTTAAAAACATGGCGTTATAGGGTCAGAACTCGAAATAGCCCCCGAACGTCCACGTGGGTGGCACCAACAACTCCCACGGGACCAATGTAATTCGTAGAAATTGACCCCGCAACCGCGGGACTCCCGGTTTGAGAATACGACGGTAATTGGGATATTTCTAGACTTAGGCATAAAGACATGGCGTTAGAGGGTGACAACTCAAAACAGCCCCCGAACGTCCCCGTGGGTCGCACCAACACCTCCCACGCGACCAATGTAACTCGTAGGAACTGACCCCGCCGCCGCGGCACTCCCGGTTTGAGAATACAACGGTAATTTGCATATTTCTGGACTTAGGCTTGAAAGCATGGCGTTAGAGGGTGAGAACTCGAAACTGCCCCCGAACGTCCCCGTGGGTGGCACCAACACCTCCCACGGGACCAATGTAACTCTTAGGAACTGACCCCGCAGCCGCGGGACTCCCGGTTTGAGAATACGATGGTAATTTTCATATTTTTAGACTTAGTCTTATAGACATGGCGTTAGAGGTTGAGAACTCAAAACAGCCCCCGAACGGCCAAGTGGGTGGCACCAACACCTCCCTCGGGGACAATGTAACTCGTAGGAACTAACCCCGCAGCCGCGGGACTCCCTGTTTAAGAATACGACGGTAATTTTCATATTTCTAGACTTAGGCTTAAAAACGTGGCGTTAGAGGGTGAGAACTCGAAACAGCCACCGAACGTCCCCGTGGGTGGCACCAACACCTCCCACGGGGCCAATGTAACTCGTAGGAACTGACCCCTCAGTCGCGGCACTCCCGTTTTGAGAATACGACGGTAATTCGCATATTTCTAAACTAAGGCTTAAAAACACTGCGTTAGAGGGTGAGAACTAGAAATTGCGCCGAACGTCCCCGTGGTTGGCACCAACTCTTCCCACGGGATCAAGGTAACTCGTAGGAACTGACCCCGCAACCGCGGGACTCCCGGATTGAGAATACGACGGTAATTTGCATATTTCTAGACTTAGGCTTAAAAACATGGCGTTGGAGGGTGAGAACTCGAAACAGCCCCCGAACGGCCACATGGGTGGCACCAACCCCTCCCACGGGGCCAATGTAACACGTAGGAATTGACCCCGCCTCCGTGGGACTCCTGGTTTGAGAATACGACGGTAATTTGCATATTTCTAGACTTAAGCTTAAAAACATGGCGTTAGAGGGTGATAACTCGAAATAGCCCCCGAACGGCAACGTGGGTGGCACCAACACCTCCCACGGGACCAATGTAACTCGTAGAAATTGACCCCGCAACCGTGGGACTCCCGATTTGAGAATACGACAGTAATTTGGATATTTCTATACTTAGACATAAAGACAAGGCATTAGAGGGTGACAACTCAAAACAACCCCCGAACGTCCCCGTGGGTGGCACCAACACCTCCCACGGGACCAATGTAACTCGTAGGAACTGACCCCGCAGCCGCTGGACTCCCGGTTTGAGAATACGACGGTAAGTTGCATATTTCTCGACTTAGGCTTAAAAACATGGCGTTAGAGGGTGAGAACTCGAAACAGCACCCGAACGGCCACGTGGGTGGCACCAACACCTCCCACGGGGCCAATGTAACTCATAGGAACTGACCCCGCAGCCGCGGGACTACCGATTTGAGAATACGATGGTAATTTGCGTATTCCTAGACTTAGGCTTAAAAACATGGCGTTAGAGGGTGAGAACTCAAAACAGCCCCCAAACGTACCCGTGGGTGGCACCAACACCTCCCACGGGGCCAGTGTAACTCGTAGGAACTGACCCCGCAGCCGCGAGACTCCCGGTTTGAGAATATGACGATAATTTGCATATTTCTAGACTTAGGCTTAAAAACATGGCGTTAGAGGGTGAGAACTCGAAACAGCCCCCGAACGGCCACGTGAGTGGCACTAACACCTCCCACGGGGCCAATGTAACTCGTAGGAACTGACCCCGCAGCTGCGGGACTCCCGGTTTGAGAATACGATGGTACTTTGCATATTTCTAGACTTAGTATTAAAGGCATGGCGTTAGAGGGTGAGAACTCAAAACAGCCCCCGAACGGCCACGTGGGTGGCACCAAAACCTCCCACGGGGTCAATGTAACTCGTACGAACTGACCCCGCCGCCGCGACACTCCCGGTTTGAGAATACAACGGTAATTTGCATATTTGAGGACTTCGGCTTGAAAGCATGGCGCTAGAGTGTGAGAACTTGAAACTGCCCCACAACGTCCCCGTGGGTGGCACCAACACCTCCCACGGGACCATTGTAACTCGTAGGAACTTACCCCGCAGCCGCGGAACTCCCGGTTTGAGAATAAGATGGTAATTTGCATATTGATAAGACTTAGGCTTAACAACATGGCGTTAGAGGGTGAGAACTCGAAACAGCCCCCGAACGTCCCCGTGGGTGGCACAAACACCTCCCACGGGGTCTATGTAACTCGTAGGAACTGACCCCGCAGCCGCGGCACTCCCGGTTTGAGAATACGACGGTAATTTGCATATTTCTAGACTAAGGCTTAAAAACATGGCGTTAGAGGGTCAGAACTCGAAACAACCCCCAAATGTCCCTGTGGGTGGTACCAACACCTCCCACTGGACCAATTGAACTCGTAGGAACTGACCCAGCAGCCGCGGGACTCCCGGTATGAGAATACGACGATAATTTGCATATTTCTAGACTTAGGATTAAAAACATGGCGTTAGAGGGTGAGAACTCGAAACAGACCCCGAACGGCCACGTGAGTGGCACAAACACCTCCCACGGGGCCAATGTAACTCGTAGGAACTGACCCCGCTATAGCGGGACTCCCTGTTTAAGAATACGACAGTAATTTTCATATTTCTAGACTTAGGCTTAAAAACATGGCGTTAGAGGGTGAGAACTCGAAACAGCTCCCGAATGTCCCTGTGGGTACCAACACCTCCCACGGGGCCAATGTAACTCGTAGGAACTGACCCCGCAGCCGCGGCACTCCCGGTTTGAGAATACGACGGTAATTTGTATATTTCTAGACTTAGGCCTAAAAACATGGCGTTAGAGGGTGAGAACTTGAAACAGCACCCGAACGGCCACATGGGTGGCACCAACACCTCCCACGGGGCCAATGTAACTTGTAGGAACTGACCCCACAGCCGCGGGACTACCGATTTGAGAATACGATGGTAATTTGCATATTTCCAGACTTAGGCTTAAAAACATGGCGTTAGAGGGTGAGAACTCGAAACAGCTCCCGAACGTCCCTGTGGGTGGCACCAACACCTCCCACGGGACCAATGTAACTCGTATGAACTGACCCCGCAGCTGCGGGACTCCCGGTTTGAGAATATGACGGTAATTTTCATATTTCTAGACTTAGGCATAAAAACATGTCATTTGAGGCTGAGAACTCGAAACAGCCCCCGAATGGCCACGTGAGTGGCACCAACACCTCCCACGGGGCCAATGTAACTCGTAGGAACTGACCCCGCAGCCGTGGGACTCCCAGTTTGAGAATACGACGGTAATTTGCATATTTCTAGACTTAGGCTTAAACTATTGGCATTAGAGGGTGAGAACTCAAAATAGCCCCCGAACGGCCACGTGGGTGGCACCAACACCTCCCACGGGGCCAATGTAACTCGTAGGAACTGACCCCGCAGCCGCGGGACTCCCGATTTATGAATACGATGGTAATTTGCATATTTCTAGACTTAGTTTAAAAACATGGCGTTAGAGGGTGAGAACTCGAAACAGCCCCCGAATGGCCACGTGGGTGGCACCAACACCTCCCACGGGGTCAATGTAACTCGTAGGAACTGACCCCGCAGCCGTGGGACTCCTGGTTTGAGATTACGATGGTAATTTGCATATTTCTAGACTTAGGCTTAAAAAACAGGGCGTTAGAGGGAGAGAACAAGAAACAGCCCCCGAACGGCCACATGGGTGGCACCAACACCTCCCACGGGTCCAATGTAACTCGTAGGAACTGAACCCGCCGTCGCGGGACTCCCGTTTTGAGAATACGATTGTAATTTGCAAATTTCTAGACTTAGGCTTAAAAACATGGCGTTAGAGGGTGAGAACTCGAAACAGCCCCCGAATGGTCACGTGGGTGGCACCAACACCTCCCACGGGGTCAATGTAACTCGTAGGAACGGACCCCGCAGCCGTGGGACTCCTGGTTTGAGATTACGATGGTAATTTGCATATTTCTAGACTTAGGCTTAAAAAACAGGGCGTTAGAGGGAGAGAACAAGAAACAGCCCCCGAACGGCCACATGGGTGGCACCAACACCTCCCACGGGTCCAATGTAACTCGTAGGAACTGAACCCGCCGTCGCGGGACTCCCGTTTTGAGAATACGATTGTAATTTGAAAATTTCTAGACTTAGGCTTAAAAACATGGCGTTAGAGGGTGAGAACTCGAAACAGTCCCCGAACGTCCCCATGGGTGGCACCAACACCTCCCATGGGACCAATGTAACTCGTAGGAATTGACCCCGCAGCCGTGGGATTCTCCGTTTGAGAATACGATGGTAATTTTCATATTTCTAGACTTAGGCTTAAAAAATAGGGCGTTAGAGGGAGAGAACAAGAAACAGCCCCCGAACGGCCACATGGGTGGCACCAACACCTCCCACGGGTCCAATGTAACTCGTAGGAACTGAACCCGCCGTCGCGGGACTCCCGTTTTGAGAATACGATTGTAATTTGCAAATTTCTAGACTTAGGCTTAAAAACATGGCGTTAGAGGGTGAGAACTCGAAACAGTCCCCGAACGTCCCCATGGGTGGCACCAACACCTCCCATGGGACCAATGTAACTCGTAGGAATTGACCCCGCAGCCGTGGGATTCTCCGTTTGAGAATACGATGGTAATTTTCGTATTTCTAGACTTAGGCTTAACCACATGGCATTAGAGGGTGAGAACTCTAAACAGCCCCCGAACGTCCCCGTGGTTGGCACCAACACCTCCCACGGGGCCAATGTAACTCGTAGGAACTCACCCCGCAACCGCGGGACTCCCGATTTGAGAATACGACTGTAATTTGCATATTTCAAGACTTAGGCCTAAAAACATGGCGTTAGAAGGTGAGAAATCGAAACAGCC
Source organism: Sambucus nigra (assembly GCA_949130495.1). Lineage (NCBI taxonomy): Eukaryota > Viridiplantae > Streptophyta > Magnoliopsida > Dipsacales > Adoxaceae > Sambucus > Sambucus nigra. Next base: position 655,943,437 of record OX422207.1, on the reverse strand, counting down.
CCTAAACATCCATGTGGGTGGCACCAACACCTCCCAGGGGACCAATGTAACTCATAGGAACTGACCCCGCTGCCGTGGGACTCCTGGTTTGAGAATACGATGGTAATTTGCATATTTCTAGACTTAGGTTTAAAACATGGCCTTAGAGGGTGAGAACTCGAAACAGCCCCCGAACGGCCACGTGAGTGGCAGCAACACCTCGTACGGGGCCAATGTAACTCGTAAGCACGGACCCCGCAGCCACGGGACTCCCGGTTTGAGAATACGATGGTAATTTTGATATTTCTGGACTTAGTCTTAAAGGCATGGCGTTTGAGGGTGAGAACTCAAAACAGCCCCCCGAACGGCCACGTGGGTGGCACCAACACCTACCACGGGACCAATGTAACTCGTAGGAACTGACCCCGCAGCCGCGGGACTCCCAGTTTGAGAATACGACGGTAATTTTCATATTTCTAGACGTAGGATTAACAACATGGAATTAGAGGGTGAGAACTCGAAAGAGCCCCCGAACGTCCCCTTGGGTGGCACCAACACCTCCCACGGGACCAATATAACTCGTAGGAACTGCTCCGCAGCCGCGGGACTCCCGGTTTGAGAATACGATGGGAATTTGCATATTTTTAGACTTAGGCTTAAGAACATGGCGTTAGAGGGTGAGAACTCGAAACATCCCCCGAACGTCCCCGTGGGTGGCACCAACACCTCCCATGGGGCCAATGTAACTCGTAGGAACTGACCCCGCAGCCGCGGGACTCCCGATTTGAGAATACGACGGTAATTTGCATATTTTTAGACTCAATCTTAAAAACATGGCGTTAGAGGGTCAGAACTCAAAACAGCCCCCAAATGTCCCTGTGGGTGGTACCAACACCTCCCACGGGACCAATGTAACTCGCAGGAACTGACCCCGCAGCCGTGGGACTCCCGGTTTGAGAATACGATGATAATTTGCATATTTATAGGCTTAGGCTTAACAACATGGCGTTAGAGGGTGAGAACTCGAAACAGCCCCCGAACGGCCACGTGAGTGGCACAAACACCTCCCACGGGGCCAATGTAACTCGTAGGAACTGACCCCGCAGCCGCGGGACTCCCAGTTTGAGAATACGATGGTACTTTGCATATTTCTAGACTTAGTGTTAAAGGCATGGCGTTAGAGGGTGAGAACTCAAAACAGCCCCCGAACGGCCACGTGGGTGGCACCAACACCTCCCACGGGGTCAATGTAACTCGTAGGAACTGACCCCGCCGCCGCGGCACTCCCGATTTGAGAATACAATGGTAATTTGCATATTTCAGGACTTAGGTTTGGAAGCATGGCGTTAGAGGGTGAGAACTCGAAACTGCCCCCGAACGTCCCCGTGGGTGGCACCAAGACCTCCCACGGGACCAATGTAACTCTTAGGAACTGACCCCGCAGCCGCGGGACTCTCGGTTTGAGAATACGACAGTAATTTGCATATTGATAAGACTTAGGCTTAACAACATGGCACTAGAGGGTGAGAACTCGAAATAGCCCCCGAACGTCCCCGTGGATGGCACCAACACCTCCCACGGGGCCTATGTAACTCGTAGGAACTGACCCCGTAGCCGCGGGACTCCCTATTTCAGAATACGACGGTAATTTGCATATTTCAAGACTTAGGCTTAAAAACATGGCGTTAGAGGGTGAGAACTCAAAACAGACCCCGAACGTCCCTGTGGGTGGCACCAACACCTCCCATGGGACCAATGTAACTCGTAGGAACTGACCCCGCAGCCGCGGGACTCCCAGTTTTAGAATACGATGGTAATTTGTATATTTTTAGACTTAGTCTTAAAGACATGGCGTTAGAGGTTGAGAACTCAAAAAATCCCCCGAACGGCCAAGTGGGTGGCACCAACACGTCCCTCGGGGACAATGTAACTCGTAGGAACTGACCCCGCAGCCGCGGGACTCCCTGTTTATGAATACGACGGTAATTTTCATATTTCTAGACTTAGGCTTAAAAACATGGCGTTAGAGGGTGAGAACTCGAAACAGCCCCCGAACGTCCCTGTGGGTGGCACCAACACCTCCCACGGGGCCAATGTAACTCGTAGGAACTGACCCTGCAGCCGCGGCACTCCCGATTTGAGAATACGATGGTAATTTGCATATTTCTAGACTTAGGCCTAAAAACATGGCGTTAGAGGGTGAGAACTCGAAACAGCACCCGAACGGCCACGTGGGTGTCACCAACACCTCCCACGGGGCCAATGTAGCTTGTAGGAACTGACCCCACAGCCGCTGGACTACCGATTTGAGAATACGATGGTAATTTGCCTATTTTTAGACTTAGGCTTAAAAACATGGCGTTAGAGGGTGAGTATTCGAAACAGCTCCCGAACGTCCCTGTGGGTGGCACCAACACCTCCCATGGGACCAATGTAACTCGTATGAACTGACCCCGCAGCTGCGGGACTCCCGGTTTGAGAATATGACGGTAATTTGCATATTTCTAGACTTAGGCATAAAAACATGTCATTAGAGGGTGAGAACTCGAAACAGCCCCCGAACGGCCACGTGAGTGGCACCAACACCTCCCACGGGGCCAATGTAACTCGTAGTAATGAACCCGCAACCGCGGGACACCTAATTTTAGAATACGACGGTAATTTGCATATTTCTAGACTTAGGCTTAAAGTATTGGCGTTAGAGGCTGAGAACTCGAAACAGCCCCCGAACGGCCATTTGGGTGGGGCCAACACCTCCCACGGGGGCAATGTAAATCTTAGGAACTGACCCCGGAGCTGCGGGACTCCCGGTTTGAGAATACGACAGTAATTTGCATATTTTTAGACTTAGGCTTAAAAACATGGCGTTAGAGGGTGAGAACTCGAAACATCCACCAACACCTCCCACGGGGCCAATGTAACTCGTAGGAACTGACCCCGCAGCCGTGGGACTCCCGGTTTGAGAATACGACGGTAATTTGCATATTTCTAGACTTAGGCTTAAAGTATTGGCATTAGAGGATGAGAACTCGAAACAGCCCCCGAATAGCCATGTGGGGGGCACCAACACCTCCCACGGGGCCAATGTAACTCGTAGGAACTGACCCCGTAGCCGCGGGACTCCCGATTTAAGAATACGATGGTAATTTGCATATTTCTAGACTTAGGCTTAAAAACATTGCGTTAGAGGGTGAGAACTCGAAACAGCCCCCGAACGGCCACGTGGGTGGCACCAACACCTCCCACGGGGTCAGTGTAACTCGTAGGAACTGACCCCGCAGCCGCGGGACTCCTGGTTTTAGAATACGATGGTAATTTGCATATTTCTGGACTTAGGCTTAAAAAGCATGGCGTTAGAGGGTGAGAACTAGAAACAACCCCCGAACGGCCACATGGGTGGCACCAACACCTCCCACGGGTCAAATGTAACTCGTAGGAACTGACCTCGCCGTCGCGGGACTCCCATTTTGAGAATACGATGGTAATTTGCAAATTTCTAGACTTAGGCTTAAAAACATGGCGTTAGAGGGTGAGAAGTCGAAACAGTCCCCGAACGTCCCCATGGGTGGCACCAACACCTCCCACGGGACCAATGTAACTCGTACGAACTGACCCCGCAGCCGCGGGACTCTCAGTTTGAGAATACGACGGTAATTTGCATATTTTTAGAATTAGGCTTAAGCACATGGCGTTAGAGGGTGAGAACTCAAAACAGCCCCCGAACGTCCCCGTGGTTGGCTCCAACACCTCCCACGGGGCCAATGTAACTCGTAGGAACTAACCCCGCAGCCGCGGGACTCCCAATTTGAGAATACGATGGTAATTTGCATATTTCAAGACTTAGGCTTAAAAACATGGCGTTAGAGGGTGAGAAATCGAAACAGCCCCTAAACATCCATGTAGATGGCACCAACACCTCCCACGGGACCAATGTAACTCATAGGAACTGACCCCGCTGCCGTGGGACTCCTGGTTTGAGAATAAGATGGTAATTTGCATATTTCTAGACTTAGGTTTAAACCAGGGCGTTAGAGGGTGAGAACTCGAAACAGCCACCGAACGGCAACGTGAGTGGCTGCAACACCTCCCACGGGGTCAATGTAACTCCTAGGAACTGACCCCGCAGCGGCGGGACTCCCGGTTTGAGAATACGATGGTAATTTTCATATTTCTAGACTTAGTCTTAAAGGCATGGCGTTAGAGGGTGAGAACTCAAAACAGCCCCCGAACGGCCACGTGGGTGGAACCAACACCTACCACGGGACCAATGTAACTCGTAGGAACTGACCCCGCAGCCGCGGGACTCCCAGTTTGAGAATACGACGGTAATTTTCATATTTTTAGACTTAGGCTTAAGAACATGGCGTTAGAGGGTGAGAACTCGAAATAGCCCCCGAACGTCCCCGTGGGTGGCACCAACAACTCCCACGGGGCCAATGTAACTCGTAGGAACTGACCCCACAGCCGCGGGACTCCCGGTTTGAGAATACGACGGTAATTTACATATTTTTAGACTCAGTCTTAAAAACATGGCGTTAGAGGGTCAGAACTCGAAACAACCACCAAATGTCCCTGCGGGTGGTACCAACACCTCCCACGGGACCAATGTAACTCGTAGGAACTGACCCCGCAGCCGCGGGACTCCCGGTTTGAGAATACGACGATAATTTGCATATTTCTAGACTTAGGCTTAAAAACATGGTGTTAGAGGGTGAGAACTCGAAACAACCCCCGAACGGCCACGTGAGTGGCACTAACACCTCCCACGGGGCCAATGTAACTCGTAGGAACTGACCCCGCAGCCGCGGGACTCCCGGTTTGAGAATACGATGGTACTTTGCATATTTCTAGACTTAGTGTTAAAGGCATGGCGTTAGAGGGTGAGAACTCAAAACAGCCCCCGAACGGCCACGTGGGTGGCACCAACACCTCCCCCGGGACCAATGTAACTCGTAGGAACTGACCCCGTAGCCGCGGGACTCCCTATTTCAGAACACGACGGTAAATTGCATATTTCAAAACCTAGGCTTAAAAACATGGTGTTAGAGGGTGACAACTCAAAACAGACCCCGAAGGTCCCTGTGGGTGGCACCAACACCTCCCACGGGACAAATGTAACTCGTAGGAACTGACCCCGCAGCCGCGGGACTCCCAGTTTGAGAATACGACGGTAATTTGCATATTTCTAGACTTAGGCTGAAAGTATTGGCATTAGAGGGTGAGACCTCGAAACAGCCCCCGAACGGCAATGTGGGGGGCACCAACACCTCCCACGGGGCCAATGTAACTCGTAGGAAGATACCCCGCAGCCGCGGGAATCCCTGTTTAAGAATACGACGGTAATTTTCATATTTCTAGACTTAGGCTTAAAAACATGGCGTTATAGGGTGAGAATTCGAAACAGCCCCCGAACGTCCCTGTGGGTGGCAACAACACCTCCCACGGGGCCAATGTAACTCGTAGGAATTGACCCCGCAGCCGCGACACTCCCGGTTTGAGAATACGACGGTAATTTGCATATTTCTAGACTTAGGCCAAAAAACATGGCGTTAGAGGGTGAGAACTCGAAACAGCACCCGAACGGCCACGTGGGTGGCACCAACACCTCCCACGGGGCCAATGTAACTTGTAGGAACTGACCCCACAGCCGCGGGACTACCGATTTGAGAATACGATGGTAATTTTCATATTTTTAGACTTAGGCTTAAAAACTTGGCGTTGGAGGGTGAGAACTCGAAACAGCTCCCGAACGTCCCTGTGGGTGGCACCAACACCTCCCACGGGACCAATGTAACTCGTATGAACTGACCCCGCAGCTGCGGGACTCCCGATTTGAGAATATGATGTTAATTTGCATATTTCTAGACTTAGGCATAAAAACATGTCATTAGAGGGTCAGAACTCGAAACAGCACCCGAATGGCCATGTGGGGGGCACCAACACCTCCCACGGGGCCAATGTAACTCGTAGGAACTGACCCCGCAGCCGCGGGACTCCCGATTTAAGAATACGATGGTAATTTGCATACTTCTAGACTTAGGCTTAAAAACATGGCGTTAGAGGGTGAGAACTCGAAACAGCCCCCGAACGGCCACGTGGGTGGCACCAACACCTCCCACGTAGTCAATGTAACTCGTAGGAACTGACCCCGCAACCGCGGGACTCCTGGTTTGAGAATACGATGGTAATTTGCATATTTCTAGACTTAGGCTTAAAAAACATGGCGTTAGAGGGTGAGAACTAGAAACATCCCCCGAACGGCCACATGGGTGGCACCAACACCTCCCACGGGTCAAATGTAACTCGTAGGAACTGACCCCACCGTCGGGGGACTCCCGTTTTGAGAATACGATGGTAATTTGGAAATTTCTAGACTTAGGCTTAAAAACAAGGCGTTAGAGGGTGAGAACTCGAAATAGTCCCCGAACGTCCCCATGGGTGGCACCAACACCTCCCACGGGACAAATGTAACTCGTAGGAACTGACCCTGCAGCCGCGGGACTCTCAGTTTGAGAATACGACGGTAATTTGCATATTTCTATACTTAGGCTTAACCACATGGCGTTAGAGGGTGAGAACTTGAAACAGCCTCCGAACGTCCCCGTGGTTGGCACCAACACCTCCCACGGGGCCAATGTAACTCGTAGGAACTGACCCCGCAGCCGCGAGACTCCCAGTTTGAGAATACGATGGTAATTTGCATATTTCTAGACTTAGGCTTAAAGTATTGGTATTAGAGGGTGAGACCTCGAAACAGCCCCCGAACGGCCATGTGGGGGGCACCAACACCTCCCACGGGGCCAATGTAACTCGTAGGAAGATACCCCGCAGCCGCGGGAATCCCTGTTTAAGAATACGATGGTAATTTACATATTTCTAGACTTAGGCTTAAAAACATGGAGTTAGAGGGTGAGAATTCGAAACAGCCCCCGAACGTCCCTGTGGGTGGCACCAACACCTCCCACGGGGCCAATGTAACTCGTAGGAACTGACCCCGCAGCCGCGACACTCCCGGTTTGAGAATACGACGGTAATTTGCATATTTCTAGACTTAGGCCAAAAAACATGGAGTTAGAGGGTGAGAACTCGAAACAGCACTCGAACGGCCACGTGGGTGGCACCAACACCTCCCACGGGGCCAATGTAACTTGTAGGAACTGACCCCACAGCCGCGGGACTACCGATTTGAGAATACGATTGTAATTTGCATATTTCTAGACTTAGGCTTAAAAACATGGCGTTGGAGGGTGAGAACTCGAAACAGCTTCCGAACGTCCCTGTGGGTGGCACCAACACCTCCCACGGGACCAATGTAACTCGTATGAACTGACCCCGCAGCTGCGGGACTCCCGATTTTAGAATATGATGGTAATTTGCATATTTCTAGACTTAGGCATAAAAACATGTCATTAGAGGGTGAGAACTCGAAACAGCACCCGAATGGCCATGTGGGGGGCACCAACACCTCCCACGGGGCCAATGTAACTCGTAGGAACTGACCCCGCAGCCGCGGGACTCCCGATTTAAGAATACGATGGTAATTTGCATATTTCTAGACTTAGGCTTAAAAACATGGCGTTAGAGGGTGAGAACTCGAAACAACCCCCGAACGGCCACGTGGGTGGCACAAACACCTCCCACGTAGTCAATGTAACTCGTAGGAACTGACCCCGCAGCCGCGGGACTCCTGGTTTGAGAATACGATGGTAATTTGCATATTTCTAGACTTAGGCTTAAAAAACATGGCGTTAGAGGGTGAGAACTAGAAACATCCCCCGAACGGCCACATGGGTGGCACCAACACCTCCCACGGGTCAAATGTAACTCGAAGGAACTAACCCCACCGTCGCGGGACTCCCGTTTTGAGAATACGATGGTAATTTGGAAGTTTCTAGATTTAGGCTTAAAAACAAGGCGTTAGAAGGTGAGAACTCGAAATAGTCCCCGAACGTCCCCATGGGTGGCACCAACACCTCCCACGGGACCAATGTAACTCGTAGGAACTGACCCCGCAGCCGTGGGACTCTCAGTTTGAGAATACGACGGTAATTTGCATATTTCTAGACTTAGGCTTAACCACATGGCGTTAGAGGGTGAGAACTCGAAACAGCCCCCGAACGTCCCCGTGGTTGGCACCAACACCTCCCACGGGGCCAATGTAACTCGTAGGAACTGACCCCGCAGCCGCGGGGCTCCCGATTTAAGAATAGGACGGTAATTTGCATATTTCAAGACTTAGGCTTAAAAACATGGTGTTAGAGGGTGAGAAATCGAAACAGCCCCTAAACGTCCATGTGGGTGGCACCAACACCTCCCACGGGACTAATGTAAATCATAGGAACTGACCCCGCTGCCGTGGGACTCTTGGTTTGAGAATACGATGGTAATTTGCATATTTATAGACTTAGGTTTAAAACATGGCGTTAGAGTGTGAGAACTCAAAAGAGCCCCCGAACGGCCACGTGAGTGGCAGCAACACCTCCCACGGGGCCAATGTAACTAGTAGGAACTGACCCCGCAGCCGCGGGACTCCCGGTTTGAGAATACGATGGTAATTTTCATATTTCAAGACTTAGTCTTAAAGGCATGGCGTTAGAGGGTGATAACTCAAAACAACCCCCGAACGGCCACGTGGGTGGGACCAACACCTACCACGGGACCAATGTAACTCGTAGGAACTGCCCCCGCAGCCGCGGGACTCCCGGTTTGAGAATACGACGGTAATTTTCATATTTCTAGACTTAGGCTTAACAACATGGCGTTAGAGGGTGAGAACTCTAAAGAGCCCCCGAACGTCCCCGTGGGTGGCACCAATACCTCCCACGGGACCAATATAACTCGTAGGAACTGCCCCGCAGCCACGGGACTCCCGGTCTGAGAATACGACGGTAATTTGCATATTTTTAGACTTAGGCTTAAGAACATGGCGTTAGAAGGTGAGAACTCAAAACAGCCGCCGAACGTCCCCGTGGGTGGCACCAACACCTCCCACGGGGCCAATGTTACTCGTAGGAACTGACGCCGCAGCCGCGGGACTCCCAATTTGAGAATACGATGGTAATTTGCATATTTCAAGACTTAGGCTTAAAAACATGGCGTTAGAGAGTGAGAACTCGAAACAGCCCACGAACGTCCCTGTGGGTGGCACCAACACCTGCCACGGGACCAATGTAACTCTTAGGAACTGACGTCGCAGCCGCGGGACTCCTGGTTTGAGAATACGACGGTAATTTTCATATATCTAGACTTAGGCTTAAAAACATGGCGTTAGAGGGTGAGAACTCGAAATATCCCCCGAACATCCCCGTGGGTGGCACCAACACCTCCCACGGGGCCAATGTAACTCGTAGGAACTGACCCCACAGCCGCGGCACTCCCGGTTTGAGAATACGACGGTAATTTTCATATTTCTAGACTAAGGCTTAAAAACATGGCGTTAGAGGGTGAGAACTAGAAATTTCCCCGAACGTCCCAGTGGTTGGCACCAACTCCTCCCATGGGACCAATGTAACTCGTAGGAACTGACCCCGCAGCCGCGGGAGTCCCGGTTTGAGAATACCATGGTAATTCGCATATTTTTAGACTTAGGCCTAAAAACATGGCGTTAGAGGGTGAGAACTCGAAACAACCCCCGAAGGGCCACGTGGGTGGCACCAACACCTCCCACGGGGCCAATGTAACTCGTAGGAATTAACCCCGCCGCCGCGGGCCTCCCGGTTTGAGAATACGACGGTAATTTGCATATTTCTGGACTTAAGCTTAAAAACATGGCGTTAGAGGGTGAGAACTCAAAACTGCCCCCGAACGGCCACGTGGGTGGCACCAGCACCTCCCACGGGACCAATGTAACTCGTAGGAACTGACCCCGCAGCCGCGGGACTCCCCGATTGAGAATACGATGGTAATTTGCATATTTCTAGACTTAGGCATAAAGACATGGCGTTAGAGGGTGAGAACTCAAAACAGCCTCCAAACGTCCCCGTGGGTGGCACAAACACCTCCCACGGGACCAATGTAACTCGTAGGAACTGACCCCACAGCCGCGGGACTCTCGGCTTGAGAATACGACGGTAATTTGCATATTTCTAGACTTAGGCTTAAAAACCTGGCGTTAGAGGGTGAGAACTCGAAACAGCTCCCGAACGTCCCTGTGGGTGGCACCAACACCTCCCATGGGACCAATGTAACTCGTATGAACTGACCCCGCAACTGCGGGACTCCCGGTTTGAGAATATGACTGTAATTTGCATATTTTTATATTAAGTCATAAAAACATGTCATTAGAGTGTGAGAACTCGAAACAACCCCCGAACGGCCACGTGAGTGGCACCAACACCTCCCACGGGGCCAATGTAACTCGTAGGAACTGACCCCGCAGCCGCGGGACTCCCGGTTTGAGAATACAACGGTAATTTTCATATTTCTAGACTTAGGCTTAAAGTATTGGCATTAGAGGGTGAGAACTCGAAACAGCCCCTGAATGGCCATGTGGGGGGCACCAACACCTCCCACGGGGCCAATGTAACTCGTAGGAAGATACCCCGCAGCCGCGGGACTCCCGATTTAAGAATACGACGGTAATTTGCATATTTCCAGACTTAGTCTTAAAAACATGGAGTTAGAGGGTGAGAATTCGAAACAGCCCTCGAACGTCCCTGTGGGTGGCACCAACACCTCCCACGGGGCCAATGTAACTCGTAGGAACTGACCCCGCAGCCGCGACACTCCCGGTTGGAGAATACGACGGTAATTTGCATATTTCTAGACTTAGGCCAAAAAACATGGAGTTAGAGGGTGAGAACTCGAAACAGCACTCGAACGGCCACGTGGGTGGCACCAACACCTCCCACGGGGCCAATGTAACTTGTAGGAACTGACCCCACAGCCGCGGGACTACCGATTTGAGAATACGATTGTAATTTGCATATTTCTAGACTTAGGCTTAAAAACTTGGCGTTGGAGGGTGAGAACTCGAAACAGCTCCCGAACGTCCCTGTGGGTGGCACCAACACCTCCCACGGGACCAATGTAACTCGTATGAACTGACCCCGCAGCTGCGGGACTCCCGATTTTAGAATATGATGGTAATTTGCATATTTCTAGACTTAGGCATAAAAACATGTCATTAGAGGTTGAGAACTCGAAACAGCACCCGAATGGCCATGTGGGGGGCACCAACACCTCCCACGGGGCCAATGTAACTCGTAGGAACTGACCCCGCAGCCGCGGGACTCCCGATTTAAGAATACGATGGTAATTTGCATATTTCTAGACTTAGGCTTAAAAACATGGCGTTAGAGGGTGAGAACTCGAAACAACCCCCGAACGGCCACGTGGGTGGCACCAACACCTCCCACGTAGTCAATGTAACTCGTAGGAATTGACCCCGCAGCCGCGGGACTCCTGGTTTGAGAATACGATGGTAATTTGCATATTTCTAGACTTAGGCTTAAAAAACATGGCGTTAGAGGGTGAGAACTAGAAACATCCCCCGAACGGCCACATGGGTGGCACCAACACCTCCCACGGGTCAAATGTAACTCGAAGGAACTAACCCCACCGTCGCGGGACTCCCGTTTTGAGAATACGATGGTAATTTGGAAGTTTCTAGATTTAGGCTTAAAAACAAGGCGTTAGAAGGTGAGAACTCGAAATAGTCCCCGAACGTCCCCATGGGTGGCACCAACACCTCCCACGGGACCAATGTAACTCGTAGGAACTGACCCCGCAGCCGCGGGACTCTCAGTTTGAGAATACGACGG